>JARHVA010004749.1:700000-850000 GCA_037957365.1 Torreya grandis
GATTCAGAGTAATACCACCGTTGAATGGTATAAAGGCTTACCTTCTAGGATTAATCATCTGAGGTACATGACTTATACTAATTTTTGGCTGAACAATATTGGCTTTAATAGAAGGATTTTGGGCAATAACAAGGGGAAAAAGAGGGGTATGCATAGGTTTTGAATGAGAAGCTTTCTTCTTCTTTGTTGATTGGAAAGGTAGATCAAATAAATCTGTCTCTTTTCCTTTTGTAAAGCATCTTATGATAACTCTGGGGGGAATCAAAATTATGAAAATATAGAAATGAGACTATGAAATTTGATACTATACTCAAATATGAAAAATTAGTGGTCCCACTGGGTGTCCCAAAACTATTAGATATCCAAATAACACCCTAAATAGGGGTCAAGTTTGTTCAAGTCTGACCCATATGTGGACTAACATAGAAATGGTCTAAGGATATGGGTTACCTATATCTAGACCAACCCTCTAAGTTTTTTATATGAGGATATCTACTCAAATTTTATAATTTGAATCTAAATCTAAGACTAGTTGGGGTGAAAAGAGTTAATAAGTTTGCATAAATTAAAACCTACTCTAGTATGTGGCAATGCACCAAGAATTTATCAAATCCACTCTTGAACTTAGAATCTTTAACACACTAATGAACTATGATAGAATATAATGCTTTGCTTAATATAGTTTCTATGCAACAATATTTCATATAGAGGTTAGTTTGATACACTTGGACTAGGGAACAATGAAAATAAGATATATTTGCATACACTTATATTTGGTTGTCAACTATGTTTTTGAGAGATCAATGATGAGACACACTATATGACCTATAAAGAAAGTTTATAACACTTAGGTTGAGTTTGGACATGTAAGATGAAGATGGCATTCACATTTTCATAATAAACAAACATATAACACTAAATATAGATTAACAAATGATTTCAAAATACTCTATTCACTACTCCAAAAGGTGTCAAATATAATTTTGGTAGATTTTAGTCATATTGGCCTAAGGGATATAGAATAATAGATCAAAGGTTTTATATATATATATATATATATATATATATATATATATATATATATATATATATATATATATATATATATATATATATATATATAGAATAAATGAAGAAAAAGAGATGGATTTTTGATGCTCTAAAAGAGAATCAAATGAATTAATTTTTTTTAAAAGTTGTTACAACTACCTCCATAAATCAAGCTTACTCAAACCCTTCTTGATTGATCCAAGTCACTCCAATCCATTACATCATTATAATATCTTCTCTATGATTTTCCATGGTATCTAAAATGATGAGATAAAGTTTATTTTAAGTTGAGTCTAGGTATTAGTTCAATTATAACACTCAAATCCCTCATTTAAAATCATGTCTTGTAGAAAACTTCTTCTAACTAGTTGTCATGGTGTGCATAGTGGAGAGAGGAGTCATTTTCACATAGATATCTTTGATATTGAAGCCATTGAAGTGTGTCTAACTTCAATTTCCATATCATTTACAACTTTTTACTCATTATGAGGATTATATCCTCATACCTTGAAACTAATAAAGCTACGTCACTTGTTCCCAAAATATTTGCTCCTAGGCTAATCTAGATCATGCTCGAGCTCAGTTCTATGCTCTTGTTTTGGTTCTATGGATCCCAACTATTAGATCCTTGACTTGTTGATCGACATTTCTCCATTGATCCTTCTCTATATGTTTACCCATGAGTCATTACTCCTATATCATTTAAATTTATCTCTATCACTTGTCCAACACATCTTTTCCATTGATATTTACTAACCCTTTAACCTCCTCTCACCATTAGATCTGAATGTACAATGTCATATAGACTATTAGATCAATTGGGAACCATTGTTTGAAAGCCAATGTCTAGTTTATGATTTTAAATTTAACATCCTTGATATCATAAAATGACGTTTGTGTGACCAATATTTATGGTTTCATGATCATAAAATTTAAGATCAATATAATTTCCTTTTCTTTTTCTAAATCTAACATTTGCATTAATGTCTTATGCTTTTCAACCAACTTTGAGGGCTTGAATGTTGAAGTAGGAGAATCCTAGGGTCATCAAATTTTCAAGAGAGGCCAAAAAGAACAAACCCATTTGATATATCAATCCCAATATATTTATAAGTAAATATATTAAATACACAAGTTGACTGGTCTATTTGATCCTGCATGACATCTTGGTGACGGTTGAACTCATTTGGCTAAATATGGAAAACTTAGCAAAATATGATTGAGAAGATAAATTTGCACATGAATAAATCTATTTGTAATTTGGTAGAGGACTTGGAACTTAGCATGTATGTCCTCAACATAAATGTGAACAAACCCATATGACCAATTATCTCTGACTCATCCCCACGTGGCAATGGTGATGTCAATAAAGTGCCAACTTAGAATTTTTGTTACTAAGAACAAGTGTCTTAATGAACACAATAAAGAACCAAATGGAACCCATACACTTCTAATCCATTCCAAGCATCATTGGCATCCCATAGGGACTTATTCAAATATGGTCTTGTCTTTATAAAATGGAAATTTTACACTTTAAGTGAACCCAAAGCATCTTAAAAGCCTTGTGAGCCAATTCTGATCCTGGACCACTTCTTCCATTTATAACCTTGTCTATCTTCTTATCCATTAACAACATGGTCTATCTGGACACAAGTTTGGTATGTGAGCCAAAATGGCCAATTGTTTTAAAAGAAAGGACCTAGACTAGTATAGAGGCCTTGATACTAATTCCATTCGAACATGGGAATAATTAGGAGAGGATTTGTGTAAAATAGTTGAGGATAAAAGTGACCATTTGTCACTTGCATAGAAACTACAGGCATTAAGAGATCTCATCATGAAGTCATGCAAAAATTTAACACAAGGTTCCAAAAAACTTGGGATAGAATCCCAGTCTTAGTTAGACCAACATTTGAAGGATTTAAATAGTGATATAGTAGTGATGATCCAAGCTATAGGAGGAAATATACTTCTAGATGCTTATGAGGTACCCATGAAAGTAGAAAATTATCTAGTTTAAGATGGAAAGCTTACACATAGACCACAAATGCCCTTATTTCTTGATATTAGAACACCTCCTATTGTTATCCCTCCACTAGATGTCATTTCTTCTACACCAAAAATTGCTAAACTACATACACCAAAATAAGAAAAACCTTCCACTAGTGGATCTAGTGATTCCCAAGACCAAAAGAACTTCCAAGAGATTGGTATCATGTTTTAGTCTTTAGGAAATAAGCTAGTAAATGTTAAGAGGCATCAAGATTTCAATAGGCCTTATCAAGGTTCATATCAACCTCAATACCAAGCTTTTCAAGAAAATAAGCCCATCATACAAAGGTAACTACCAAGGCCAAAATGAAGGATAAGGGAAACATAGATACAATAGGAAAAGTAACTACAATCCTAATGTTGAAATCACTTCTAACACCTTGGTCCTAGTTTAAAATAATGTGGCTTAAGAAGATGAGGGTACCATACCTTGGAATCAGTCTTTTGGTCAACATATCATTCCAAATATTGATCTCAACTAAGGCTTCAATGATCAATGGTAGCAAGCTACTAATTTTGCACACAATCAAGCCTTAATGTCTCAAAACATAGAAATCCCCATGATGACAAAACTAAAAGAGCCTCCATAAGGTCAAGGTTCTAATCAAGGAAAAAACTAGTTGGATGTCGCCATGGTCAATTATGAGAAAGAAAAGTGTTATGCATCTAACTAGTAGGCTAGTTCTAGCCAAGCCTACAAACTAGTGGCAATAAATACAAGATTTAAAAGAAGGAACATGAATGGTAACCAGGAAGTAGTTAAAGAGATTCTTACCATCACCCCTTCACTAACAAATCCAAGTGAACTTTCTATCACTCCAAAGGTTCTAGTACCTCCAAAAAATTAGAATCAAGGGAATTGTTTTGTGCCCCAAGGCTCACAAGTTTAACAAACAATAATGGTGGCTCCCAAAGCATAAGTAAAGGTTGGTGGTTTACCCATCAACATTGTTGAACAAATAAATAAATATAATGTGAGTGTTCTACTGTGGGATATTCTCTCCATTCCTAGTCAAGTGGATAATATTTAGAAAGGTTTGTCTAAGATTAATTTCACAATAGTTGCAGAAAAACCACCAAGCAAGGTGAATGAAGTTCTCACCAATGTAGCCAAAAGTCTTAGTGAAGGAAAATAAATTAAGGTGGTCAAACCTCCTCCCTTATACATCTGAATGATCATTGGTAACTCTTTGGTGCATAATTTTTTATTGGAAAGTGCGGCTAATACCTCGGTAATGCCAAAGTCCATAACTAATCAACTTGGTCTAAAATATGAGCCCTAGTCTAAAGGAGTGCTACAACTAGATGGTTCTTCTACCAAGCCATATGGCATAATTAAGGACCTAAATATGACCCTACACACTTGTCTTAGTGTCTCAATAGATCAATATGTATTGATATTAGATGTACCTCCTTGTTTTGCACTATGCTGATTTAGAGAGTTCACAGTGAAGATTGGAGGCTATCTTGTAGAAGATTGGTCATACATGGCATTTAAAATAAGGTATGGGGCCAAAGTATCAATCAAGGTTGAGCCCATTTCATAATTACATATATATCTCTATGGACCAAATATCATTAACATCAATTTCACCATTAGTGATGAAGATGAATTTGTAATGGGGTAGGAGTTGAACACTCATCTGTAAGAGATACTAGACATGTTCTTGGATGAGCTATAGAATGATAGTAAGTTGTTAGACCCCTTAAAATCTATTAAACAAAGGTACTTGGGTCTCTACTACTTACATGAAGAAATTTATTCCATGCCATCCCTCATGAGGCCTTAAGAAGATCATCACGGTCTATGGAAATTATTCTTTGATGTCTTAAAGAGTAAGCATGGAGTGGGTACAAATGATATGCTAGTTTCACCTTAAAATGATAAATATTTATCTTCATATAGGTTCTAATTCAGCTACTCCTATAGTGCAATATAATATGAGGTTTTCATTCATGGCCTTAAATGGGTTATTAAGAAAAGGATTAAGGAATTTAAATTATATGGGGATAGTGAATTTATTGTGTACCAAGTTAGAGGCTAGCATGTCACTAAGAACCCCTTAATGAAGTCCTACAAACATAGAGTATGGGACCTAATTGAGGACTTTGAGGATTTTAACATATAATTAGTCCCAAGGAGCTAGAATGAACATGATGATAGGCTAGTAGCTATGGGGTTTCATTTTGATATCCCCAATTAATTGAAAAGGACCAAGGTGAAACCACATGTCAAAGTGGTTATAAGACCATTAGTGCTTGATAATGAAGATCTTTGGTAGTTTTTTGAAGGTGATAAACATATTTCATGTTTCTTGTAGCAAGAAGCAGATTTCTTTTCCATCAATCAAATAAAATTGTAGCATTAGTATGGGGAGCATATTGTTTAATTAAGGTCCAATAAGCTTCCTAAATGGCTAGTCACCCTAGAATGTCTCTTTCATGAAGGGTACCATATGAGGAAGGATAAAGAAGTGATGTCAACTAATGAAGAGAAATATGAGAGATTTATTATCCTTGAAGATAAGCTCCTCAAGCTTTTAAATGTAAGCATTAAATATAAAAGGCATGCTTTCATAGAGATTTGTAAGGAATATGTAAACATCTTTCCTTGGAAATATAGTGACCTAAGGGGATTTGATCTCAAATTGGCCTAACACACTATAGAACTAGAGGCTAATGCCAAGCCTATTAGGCAGAATCAAAGGCCCATAAACCCCAATATTGAAGAGCTCATGTAGAAGGAATTGACCTAGTTGATTGAATCAAAGATCATCTTTCAAATTAAGCACTCCTCATGGGTAACTAATCTAGTACCTGTCAACAAGAAGAATGGGGAAATTAGGTTGTGTGTGGACTTTAGGGGTCTTAATAGAGTCTCTTTAAAGGATAATTAACCTCTACCATCCATGGAGAAATTCATTAAAATAATTGATGGTTTAGAATGATTCTCTCTCTTGGATGGATATTTGGGTTACAACTGGGTGCTAGTGAGAGAGAAAGACTAGTACAAGACTACCTTCACCACCAAGTGGGGCACATTTTCTTACCAAAAGATTCATTTTGGATTATCCAATGCTAGGACAACCTTTGAAAGAGCAATGTACATGGCTTTCCAAGGGTTACTAAATCAAATGCTATTGGTCTATTTAGATGACATCACAGTCTTTTCTAAGAAATCTAATGAGCACATAGACCATCTAAGGTTGATATTCCAAAGATGCAAAGAGTATGGTATCTCTTTAAATCCAAATAAATGTGTGTTCTTTGTGCATGAAGGTAATCTATTAGGTCACATTGTTTTAAAGGAAGGATTATCCATTGACCCTAATAGAGTAAGTATTATCTTATCCTTATCCTTTCCAAAGCATAAGAAAGGGATCTACAGAATTCTTGGGAAGATTAACTTTGTGAGAAGTTTCATACATAGTTTTACAAACCTATTCAAACCCATCACCACCATGCTAAAGAAGAGCCAAGTGTTATATTGGTATAATGAAGGCAAGGCAACCTTTAAAGCCATCAAGTAGGCATTACCTAGGCACCCTCACTCATGAATATGGACCTCTCCAAGGACTTCATCTTATACACATTTGCTAATGTTGACAACATATTAGCTATGATGATGTAGAAGAATGGTGAAGGAATGGAGAATCCAATTACCTTTTGTAGTCAAAGGATAAAAGGATATGAGGTATGATATAATTTAATTAAAAACTAGGTTCTTTCATCCTTGATGAGTCTCAACAAGTCTAGGCCAATGCTCTTTAATAGTAGGATTTTTCATATGGTGTCTCACCTTGGGGTTAGGGAATTTCTCCTTAACATGGATTTGAGTGAAAAGAGAGCAGGCTAGATCACCAAGGTCTTGGAATATTATATGGATATCAAGGTCACCAAACTATTCAGAGGTAAGGGTTTGTGTGAGAACATGGTGAATGATCTCCAAGAGGACAGGGAAGCTATTTTGGTGACCCAAGACAACTCAAAAGTAGGTGCACTTCCACTTCAGAGGAGCTAGCTTCAAGATATGGCTCACTTCTTAACAATAAGAGAGTGCCCCAAGGTTTGGATAGAGCCAAAATAAGGTATTTTAGGCTTCAATCCATACCTTATGCATTGGTTGATGGGGCTATTTTATAAGGGACTTCAATGGGGTACTCTTTAGGTGCATTTATGATGACTAGGTGACCAAACTCTTGGAGATGTTTCATGATGGACCTATAAGAGGCCATTTTACACCTAGAACCACATCAATAAGGGTGATGAGGGTTGGTTATTACTGGCCCAATCTTTTCAAATATTCTCATGCATGGGTTAGGAAATGCCAAAAGTGTGTTCTCTTTACAAGAAAGCAAAAAATAATATCCCTTCCACTCAATCCAATTTAGGTGGAACAACCCTTCATGAAAAAGGGGTTAGACTTAATAGGGATGATCAATCTACCATCAAGTGTAGGGCATAAATGGGTTCTCACTACATCTAATTACTTCACCAAGTGGGTGGAAGCCATTACTTTGAAAGAGCTAATGAGGATGCAATTTTGGACTTCTATGATGGCATTGTGACTAGGTTTATTGTCCTAACCACCATAATTTTAGATAATATATTGGCATTCTTTGGTATGAAGACAAGTGAGAGGGTTATCAAACTAGGTATCTACCTCAGCACCTATTTTGACTACTATCCTCAAGGAAATGGACTGGTAGAGTCCAAAAATAAGAATTTTTTAGGGATCATTATGAGGACAATGGAAGAGAATCAAATAACATGGCATACCAAGTTAAGGATAGAATTATGGGTTGATAGAGTGACTCTGAAAGCTACCATTGGAAATTCTCCATATGTTCTTATGTATGGAAGGGAAGCCAAATTTCCTATCTCTCTTGAGCTATGTGCATTAGAGTTAGCCCATTAACTTGATTTGATGGAGGATGAACCCATGAATGTGAGGATGATAGAGCTCATGGAGCTAGAAGAAACCAATGACCTTGCTATGAAAACACTAGAGTCACATCAAGGTCAGGTCAAAAAGGCCTTTGATAAGAGATATATAATAAAGACCTTCAAATAAGGGTCCTAGTCCTCAAATGGGACTCAATAAGGCCAAACTAGGTAACCATACCAAATTTGATAGCTGATGGATTGGTCCTTATTTGATCCATGGATGCAAGGAACATAATGCTTTTAAAATTTCCCAACTAGATGGAGAGGTACTAATCATCCTAGTTAATGGTATTCATTTGAATCCTCATTACTAGAATAATTGAATCCATTGTAACATATTGTACATATTAGAGTAGCTTTCTATGCTTTCCTCTAAGTGTCTTGTGCACATTTTCCTTCCATTGTGTGTTTCCTTTTCAATAAGTACCTTGGGCACTTTGTTATTCTCTTTATTTTGGTATTGTTACTTTAAGAAAGGTTCCAAATAGGGATAGATTTGGACTATTTTCATTATCAATTGAGAGAAAACTCGAGACTCCATATGCCCAATAGATCAGTTTAATGCCACTAGTTTTGCATATTAGGCATACAACCCCAAGACATCACCATAATTATTGGCCAATTTAGGCCCACATAAAGAACTTAAAATTATATTAAATATTATAAGTTTATTGTTGAAAAATAATAAGATGTGCATAGTTCATGTTGAACAAAGGATCCAAAGTTTTGGATGGAATGAGTGGTCCAAAATATCTCATGCAGACTGTAAAGCTTTTGAAACACTCTAATTTGACTTAAAGTGTAGATTATCTAAATTTAAGAAATCAAGTCTCCATGGTGGTCATGACATCCAAGATCATGAATTAGGTTTTTCACAAGCCTCAAGAGTTCATCTAAGCCTTGGAGATTCATTTAAAAGATCAATCACAAGTTTAAATGAACTAGATCATCATCAAGGTGTCATACAAAAATGGAGTAGACCAGTTCACTTGTGTATTTTATAAGTGTACCTTAGATAGCCTCATGAGCCAAAATATTTTATCACTATGGATTTATTCATGTTAAAAACATTCTCTTCAAGTTTCATGTCCACATGAACTTTATAGCTCAAGTTATGGACCTTCAAAGTTGGACCTACAGGGTAGCATGTTCACACAAGTGTCAAGTTTGAGCTTCAAAAAATGACCATTTGGATTTAAAAAATAGTTAAAATTTTTAAATTTGATCAAGATCTAATAGTCCACATGACATCACATACTGAAAATCAAGATCCAATGGTTCACACTAGGGTCAAATAAGTCAACAAGTCCCCTGATTAAAAGCCCTTAAAGAGCTACAAGTTGGACAAGATTTGGTGTTATGGATTAACCAATAAAATATCCAATGGTATGAGCCAAATGAAAAAATGGTGGGTCCAATATAGATCAATGATCAGTGTTAATTTGTATCAAATATCTAATGGTGCATAGGAACTGATAAGAAACTAGGCCCAGGTAAATCATAGGTGTGTATTGCTTCATACGTCTTGATCTAATAGTACAAGTTAAAGTATAAATGTCAAAATATATATACCAAGGGTTCATGTTACATCATACATCATAATTTAATGGTGTTCATGATGTCAATAGGGTCACCATATTTCAAGGATAGGCAAGGGGTTGCCAAGTGTCATTATCTTTTTAGGCTCCCATAAAAATCAATGGTCCACATGCATCTTATACAAAGCAAATCAGTAAGTGAGGTTCAAAGTTTAAAGACTATGGTACTTTTAATGGGAGGTTGAGCATGCAACTAAGGTAAAAATAGGGTAAATAAATATTGTAGGGGTCATCATACTACCATTAAAGCTCATTTGAGCACCATTAAAAGGCCAAAATCATGTAGTCAGGTTAAAAGAATGTAAAATGACACTGTTAAAGTTGAATATAGATCTCTAGTTTGAATATTCATGGCATACAGAGTTGATCAGCGACTGTGTTTTCCATTTTTTAAAGAACACCTATATATGATAAAGTTATTACCTTCTATGGATACTCGGAGGCAAAAATAGGTATTTTAGACCTATTGGAGATCAAAAGAAGCTATGAAATCTATAGGTCTACATCAATATCATTAGCTATAGGAAAACCAGTAAAGGAGATTATTTTTTTATCTATAGAAAAGATTTGGTCTAGATTTGATCAAGGGTAGGGTCCTCATCCTTCAAAATGGTTTTATTTTTGAAAAATAGCCACCTAAAAAGCACAAATCCATAATTTTATCAGATCCATGAGAATGAATTTTAGTCTTCAAGTAAGAGATGGTGTAGACGATCAAAGAAAAGGTCTAGTTTTAAGAGTTGTAACTAGGAGCATTTAATGCATACCCAAAGCCTTACAGAACCTTTTCAACATGGTAGGCCATAAATAATGCCCTAATTGATAAAAAGGGTGGTAGAGCATTCAAGTAAAAGGTGGCAGCTCAAGTTTCAATTAATGATCTAGGAAGGTGTGTTCCCTCTCTGATGACATGCTCCCATGTTCTTTCTCTCTCTCCCTTCTATATATCCTAGTCTCTTCCCCATTATGGGGATTCCTAGTTCTTAAAAATTTTCATCCTTTTATGCAACAAAGATACTCATTGAGACTCTTGAAAAAGTGTGCTCATTTTATATGGTTAAACCCTATTAAAATATTTTAAGAACTACCTTTTGAAGTAATAGGATCAACTCTTTACCTATCTCTTATCTTCAATCAGTGCTTAGTATGCTTGTGTATGGTGAATTTTTGGAGAGTCTTCCTATTTTAATGTCCTTCTAATTGCCTATTTAAATGTATTTTTAAGCTAACTTACATGTCTATATTAGTATTCTACTTGGAACCTCTTCAATGAAATATTTATTCAACTAATGAGATTGTGTGAACTATGGTTGTCTTATGTTGACCTAGTGTGGTTTCAAGCTTATATGACTATCCATTTTAACTTTGGTGCATCATCTATTAGCCTTCTTAGGAGCCCTTAAAAACCTTTTAACCCTTTTCTTAGTAATTATCATTAGTTTAGGTGAGCATCAAGAGGAATTCAGCCTTCTCTGGAGGTCCAACCCCACCATAGGTGACCCACAGCCTAGAGTTGTTCCCATTGTGTATCTCAATTTCAGGGAGCCTAAAGAACCCTCTCCAAGGGTGTAGATTGAGCCTACAACAAAAAATTTTAGAATCATTTGAAAAAATGTGTACATGCCTTTGGTCATTGGGATAAATATAGACACATATTTCTAAAACCCTTTCATATAAGTGTAACATGTGAAGCTACTAATTGGTTCTATAACCTCCCCAATACTTCCTTACCCACTTTTATAAATCTATAATACATATTTATATCAATTTTATATAATCATGATGTGCTCAAATTTACATAGGAACATTTACAAGGCCCAAATCAACATGATGATGAGTCTAATCAATATTATGTTATATAATTTAAATATTACCTACATTCTTTGACATATCAACACATATATTTGAAATTAAAATTCATATTTAGTAAGGGTCTCCTTTCTCCACTAAAATAAAATATATATTATAAAAAATTATGTATATTTTGATAGCTTATATCTAAATGTAAACAAGTATGCATGTGACATATTATAAAATAATACATAGTTGAATAATATTCTCTAAAAACCAAACATATTGTCAAAGATGCTCATATTGAAAGAAAATATTACATTTATATCAATCCATTAATACTTTATCAGATGAATATATTTCATAATGAATCAAAATTCAGTCACATCAAGATACACATACAATAAGTTTATCAATTTTATTTTAAAATAAACTCATTACATTACCTACTACTAGACATCATGCAACAACATGTATTCTACTTAAAGAAGGTAAATCATTGTTTGGTTATTGTAAAATCATAGGACATGATACAAAACATTTCACTACATTACAAGAGTAAATTTAATAGTATAAATGGAAAGGTATCATTCTTATAGTAAAAAATTGATTAAATCTTTATATTACAAAAACTCAATAAATATTACATATAAATTTAGTAACAAATAAGCTTCCAAATTTTGGTTAAGTCTTTTGGTAAATATGCACAATGTGGAAGAAGCACAAAGTGAAAGAGTCATATGTGAAGAAGACCACGACATAGGATTTCATAGCATAGGAATACCTAGTTAGGGAATATAAATAATAAGTAGAGCACCTGAAAATGAAGGGATCAAAACACTAGCAAAAGACTTGGGGAGCACACAAGATATGGGAGAGGATTGGGGAGAGATTCTTAGGGATGAAATAGACTAATTCATGCACTAATATAGCACCATCCCATGATAATATAGTCACTTAATGACAAGGATTTAGCACCAAAGAAATAATATAGGGGCATAAAGGCCTGGGTCATCAGGGAAATAATCTAATTTACTACCACAACTCTTAGTCCAGTGAAGATCATTAGTGAGTCACTATGAGTTTGATTATTATTGTAACTACTTGGTTGAGGAAAACCAAGTATAAATAACCCTGATTATAACTTTTTAATATTTTTAAATGTGTTTTATTATTGTTGATTATTATTCTAATGATGTTATCGAGGATACCATTGTGATATTGTTATTGTCAGTAGATAGTAGAGTTGTATGAATGAGTTGCACCATACATTTGTTTATATAACCTATGAATCTAATATGAATATGGTGAATGGAATCTATATTAATTGAATTTTATCATGTGGATTATTTAAATAATGGTTTTGGTCATCTTAATCATGTTTGTTCATATAACTAAATTTATGCCCACAAGTACTATGTATTTATTTTTCTAGTTAATCATTGAGTAAAACAGATGTTAAAGCATTGATATATGTTAAGTACACCTTCATGTGACAAAACCAATAGGAACCAATCCCTCACTACATGTTTTAGGTTATTTCATGAGAATTCTATGTATTACATGAAATTCCAATGTGATAGCATGTTGGGTTTTAATCACTTTCACACCAACCTAAGGAAAGGCCTAGATAGAAAATTATCTCAATTTTTTTGTTTTGTTGCTAGGACCCATAGTGATTATTTACATGATGGTGGAAAATGCTCGAGTTATTTTCCATTTATAATATTGAATGATGGATTACCAATGTCAAAGATAACTTTTTAGTACCATTTATTGAACCAGGAGTTTATGCATGTATGTGGGTTGAACCAAATCTCTAAATTTCCTAATATGAGACTTTCTTTGTGGAAGTACTTATTCATTTACATGTTTGTAATATGAAATATGATCAAGACCAATTGATAAATCGTAGATGAAATATATCTTAGACATTAGAGTGTCAGATAGTTTTATCACACTTGGGGAAAAATGTGAACATGAGTTGTTGATGTTTGGTGGTAAGGAGTGTTAAATAGATACATCTTAAAGTACATAGTTTTAAATTATTATTTTCTAAAATAAGATTAGTTATATTTTATTCAAGAATTTCATGGTTGATATCTCAAGAATTTCCATTTAGAGTTGAAAAAGTTGTTTATAGAGTCTAGACTCAAGACTTTTCCCATGAAAGGCTAAACTTTTCCTTGCATGAGTAACACGGTTTGTGGGGAAATGTAGGCATAATTGCGAAGAATTGTTGGTTCAATATGGTATATATTCAACATGAGTTGTAAAATTATAAATATAACAAAAATTGACAAAGGATAATAGGTAGAAGAGACATAGGAAGGGGATGGAAGGACTTAATAATTGTTGTAAAGATCCATAGGGAAATGGAAGAGCATAAAGAGAACCTCCAAATTTTGGACCACAACCAATGATAGCTTTAATATATGTGAGAGAAGCAAGCTAAGAAGTGGATACTAAAGAACTCAAGTTAAACTAACCCAGTTCCCTAACCATAATAAGATCTCATGATTTTGAGTTAGATGAACTAAATATATCCAACTGGGATATAAACAACATAGATTTATAAACTAAACCTATAAATGAAACCTTAGTTGAAAAATTTTTAGACACTAGTGTATTAATTCTTTCATTTCCTTTAAAAAGTAATTCCATGGCCCAACTTAGCATTATTGATGGATGTAGCATTAGTAGTGGGCAAAGTACTAGCTCAAATATAGTGACTCAACCTACCTTAAATCCTAATGTCTTGGGTGTTTATGTTGGTTTTAGTGGCGTAGGAGGTGAACTAGGTGGTGATTCAACTAGTGGATTAGGAAAAGGCATAGGAGGAAGTGGTGGTCTTACCCCTAAGGAAGAATAGGGCTTATAAGTTCTCAACATCCACTATTTTAATCACCTAAACTACCCACTATGTATTATGAAATGATGCTCCATTTTATAGAATATCAAGGTGTGGAGAATGCCACCAAACATGTTAATAAGTGTGAACTTATCTAGAGAGAGCACAAAATAACCTCCTCTAAGCAAAATGATACTCAATTTTCAACCACCTTTATAGAACAAGCACATAAGTGGTATCATGAATATGATCCTCAACAAGATTTAGTTGATTATGATAAAGTTAAAGTAGCATTCCTCAAGGAATTTGACATTCTAGAGTTCTAATAACAAAATATTGCTCCAATGAAAGATATCAAACAAGAAATAACTAAGAGTATGTGCTAGTATGATGCATAGATTAATATACTTATTTTAAATATCTCATTTAGGATCAATGTTTCTCAACATGCTTAGTGGTTTTTTTATGTCTATTACTCTCCTTTAGATGAAAATTATCTCATAAAACTTTTACCAACCCACATGAGGCCTCAAAAGTTACCCTTCATTCCAAAGATGTTGGAAGTATTGATACATGAATTATTCATTTAATGGAGGCTAAAATCACTACAATTGCATCTCAATTAGAAAATATGACTATACATAGTACTCATGAAACTCATAGTGAACTATGGTGTGTCAATTATTAGTTTTAAGTCCATAATAGAAATAATTATCTTGTAAGAACATATGCATTGTACTGAAGTAGTCATTTGAAATATACTAGGAAGAACATGATGTTTGATCTTGTCCTCTTGTTATAATGTGCCACTCAATCAAAGGTGTCTACTTATTGTAATATATGTGATGAATATACTCACGATACCAATGATTGTTGTTCAATTAGTGACATTCATGAGGTGCATTCATGTGGTACATGTCATGTATCTATTTTAAATAGCCAAGAGAATGGTGGTTATCATGGGTGAGGTCAAGGTTGAGGATGTGGAAGTGAACACTTTCCATAATGAACATAGTATAAGTGTGGTTCCCCTAAGCACTACCAACACAACTACCTGATCTATCATATATGTGCTTTCTATGAAAATGGACACTGTATGGAGGAGTGCCCTGACTTGTTTATGGCCATTATAAAGGAAATAAATGAGAAGGGTATTGATAGTATATGCATTAATAAAACACACTATATATCATACCCTATCACCTCAATAGGACCTAAAGTTAATATTAAAATGTGTTATGGTGGATAGTCTAATTCTACATCCACTCCATCCATTAAAAAAGTATGATGTGAAGAGCCTTATGTTACTAGGTATCCTGATGCTTAGCATAAGAAAGAGGTGATCCATTACACTATGAAATTGGTAAAGGAATTTCAAGGGGAGATCTAATTTTTTAAGGACCATGATGCTACTCAACGTGCAAATTGTCAAAATCCACAAACCATCATGATATGGCACTGGATGAATTCCAAGATATTTGTAAGTGACTAATAGATGAGGATATTATACCATTATTATGTAACTAGATAAATCATTATATACCAAGTCCCACTAAATATATTTCATTAAACCATGCCCAATGAAAAGATACTCCCATACTCCCTAGCCTATAAGAGGACAAAAAGATATTGGTGAATGCTTCCATTGATGGATGGGTAATCCAAGACATCTTAGTCAACACTAGCACAATTTTTAAAGTTCTCACAAAGGATTCCTAGTAGAAGATGGCTAGCCTAGATTTACAACCTTTCCAAATGTCTTATTCATGGCTAAAAAGACTCATGGTTTATTTATTGGTGTCCTTAAATATTCCACCATGGATATCCTCAGTGTTACATTCAAAGTAAACTTTTAAGTCCTAGAGTTGGTCGACGCTAATGACTTCTCAACACTATTGGGTCAACCATGGTGTTACACCAATAATATTGATTTAATATTTAATAAACATTATATTATATTCAAAAATAATGACCAATGCATAGTCATTCCATTAGACTATGCTCATGGGCCCTCATATGTTGAACTTATTAATGCTGATGAGGAAATCAATATTAAATATAATGTCATAAGTCGAGGTAGTGGACACCATGATCCCACCCCTGATGGCATCCTATGATGGATGGATGAAAAATTCCTCACTTACATAATTATTGACACCTTGGGTGTAGGTTGATTATGACCTTACTGGGATAGTATGTGGTGTTATCAATAATCACAATGATACTTGGTGAAAGTATCATAAATTCTATAGATTTATTCATATCGTGACTAGACAAATCATGAATGGACAAATCATGGATGTGATACCCATAAAGCTAGATGAAGATTTGAATTCCATGGTAAAATATAAGTTCATGAATTTATCTAGTAGTTTGAATCCTTTTATGATTCTGATGTTGATCAAGTATGATCAATTATTCACATTTTTTATGGCACAGCTGCAAGGTGGTGGTGAACTCATAATGAGCATTTGCTTACTTGGGATTGTGTATGTTCTAAATTGCATCATATATTTCATCATGATAACCATATACATGGTGATATTAGTTATAGTGGTATCTGAGTTTTGAAACCACACCTTGAGGCTTGTGAGGCAATGTGGATGACCGATGAAATGTTTTTTCTATAATACCTTTGGGTTCACACATTTTATGGCACTTTGCACACTTGGTCTAGATCATGGTATGTCCATGAAGAGTGCCATCTAGGTACATGTTATTATCACATATTTAAGAATAATATGATTATGGTGTTGTCATATTCATCCCTATCAATGGATTTTCACCTCACACTACAAGATATGCATCAAGATATCACTAATGACCTAACCCCATTGAAGACCAAATTCAAAGCATACAAGATATGAAAGTGGAAGGATTAACCATTTATGATGAGTATATTTAGAAGGCATATTATTATATGCTTGAACTTATATCAATCATGCACTAAGAGAGGAAATCCAAGAGAGTAAGAAAAAAGTTGTATTTCAAGTTGATGAGGGTATAGGATCTGATCTACTTGACCCATTAATTGATCATCTATCTATCCACACAAAGTATATCACTAAAAAAATTCATGATATAATTCTTTATAGACACCCATACTTGGAGCTACTTTAGACCATTTAACACAATATTGGCATGAATGATGCACTAAATATGGATACCATGGGAAATTACTAGTCTGATACTCAAATCACAAAAGTATTTAAGATATTGAGAGAGTATCAAGATTTTTTCCCAATAAATTATAGTGAGATGAATGGTATCAATTTTTATTTGGGTAAAATTCACATCAAATTGGTATAAAGTGCTCACCTAGTCAGAAAAAGCCTTATCAAATGAATCCAAATTTTCATGCTCATGTCAAAGAAGAGATTGATAGTATGTTGTACATGGGAGTCATTACTCCTATCGATGAGTCTAAGTGGTTAAGTTATATGTAAATAACTATTAAAAAGGATGGGTGCATAAGTATTTTTAGGAATAATAAGTTACTTAACATTGATGTTATGATCGATCTTTTCCTAACACCATTCATTGAAGAGATCCTTTAAGGCATTACTAGATGTAAAATTTATCTTTATGAATGGTTTCTCTAGGTACCATCAAGTTTAGATTTTAGAGGAAGATAAGATAATATATTTTCCATTGAGTGGGGGTCTTTTGCTTATAATTTTATGTTCTTTGGATTGAAGAATTCCCATGTAGTGTTCTCCAAGAAAATTATTGAAGCTTTCAAGGACTTTATTCATAAGTTACTTTAGGTTTAATTGGATGATTAGATAGTTTATGACTTTGTGAAAGATCTATTATTTAAATCTCTAGCTCATGCTTGAGTGCTACAAGACTCTTTAGATTTATCTCAATTTGAAGAAGTGTCTTTTTGATACTCCATTTGGAGTTTTACTTGGTCATATTATTTTTTGAGATGAACTTCTAGTGGACCTTGCCAAGATTGTTTTCATCCTCTGCCTGCCAATGTCAACTACCAATAAGAGGTTTACACCTTCCAAGACCATACTAGATACTATATAAAATTTATCCATGGATATGATAGGATGACAACACCTCTAAAGGAGTTACTAAAACATAATTAACACTTTTTTGTATCCATAAGTTCTAAGAAGGATTTATTGCCTTAAAAGGATAAGCTTATCATGGCATTGATTTTATAGTTCCTAGACTGGACTAAAATGTTCTACATTCATGTCAAAGAGTATGACATGGTAGTTGGTGCTATAATTTCTCAACCTAAAGAGGGTAATTTGGATCACCCTATATATTTTTCAAGTTTAAAGCTTACTCCAGCTGAATAGAACTATACCACTACAGAGTGAGGCATTATCTATGGTCTATGTTTTTCAAAATTCTGACAATATCTACTAGAAACCCCATTTTTTCTTCATAGAATATGAAGCATTGAATTATTTAGTCCAAAAACTAGTTTTGGATGGTCGTATTTACTGTTGGATAGTGTTATTTCAATAATTCTAGTTTTTAGTTATGGTCAAGCCTAGTAAGGTCAATTTCAGTCTAGAACATCTTTCACAAATTAAATCTAGCGATTTAATATGCACTATAGAATATGACCTACCTGACATGAAATTATTTCATGTCTTGTGTGTCCCTAATAAATTAGAATAAATAACTACCTTTTTGAATACTATATCATTCCCTATGTATTAAGGCACTCTAGCCAAGAAGTATCTTGTCATTCGTGCCACTCCTTTCTATCTTATTGGGGGAGACCTTTATAATCTTTTTTGGGATGAGGTAATCTAATAATATGTCATTAAAAATTAGAGTGTTGAAGTTATTTATGAGTTATACTAAGGTTTTGATAGAGTACATTACATTAATGAAGCTATTGCATGTAAGGTTCTTTTTGTTGGTTTATAGTGGTGTACCCTCTTTAAGGATGATAAGATTTACACACATCAATGTGAAATTTGCCAATGAATGGGAAATACAAATAAGTAGGATGCAATGGCCCTCCATCTTATTCTATCTCATGAACCTTTTGGAAAATAGGCCATTGAATTTTTTGGCCCCATAAACCCAGTAGGATGACATACTGGCTCTCAATATGTTATCATCACTACTAACTATCTCACTCTTTGGGATGAAGATACATCAACATGAGATTTTAAAGCTACTACTACTGCATGAATCATCTAGGACCATATTATTACTAGGTTTAGTTTTCCATTGAGTTTCATTAGTGATCATGGTACTCACTTCCTCAATAAGATTATCCATGTCCTATTAGCTGAATTCATGATTGCTCACCATAAGACAACATTATATCATCCCTAAGATAATGGTATAGTTGAAGAATTAAACTATATATTGGTAAATACTTTAATAAAGATATGTAATATTGGATGTACTAACTGGGATGATCATGTGACTGTGCTACTCTAGGCTTATTGGGCCACTTATAAGTGATTAAATAAGAACACACTATTCAACCTTGTATTTGGTATTAGAGTAGTTATTCCATAGAGTTCATTTTTCTCTCTCTTCTCATTATGCATAATGTGAATGAATGATGAGGATTAATTTAAATCACACCTTATTTCTTTATTTTAACTAGATGAAAATTGTTTTCTTGCATACTAGAGTTTGGGAAATGGAAACAGAAGGCATGACATGATCACCACCTTAAGAATAATAATTTTACTCCTAGAATACAAGTCTTAATATATGAATCCAAGTTTTCACACCACTTTTGGAATCTTTGTGTCCATTGGGATGGTCCTTTCATTATTCATAGTATTTATCCCACTAGTGTATGTCGATTGAAGCATTTAGATGGCCAATTTCTTCTTAGTCATTAAAATGGTAGTTAGTTGTGACCATAATTTTATAAATAAGTCTTTCTTATTTGTACCAATAAAGTGTATGCCATTATTTTAATTTATTCTTTCTTTGTTTTCAATAAATGTATGCACTAGTTACATGCCCTTTTAGTTTTTTTAAAGTCAACATTTGAGTTTTTATACTTATATTCTCGTAGATGACCACAAGGCACTATTAGTGTGGGGTATGGGTGTTACATGTATGACATGCCATGGTATGGTCTATAGAGATGCATTTAGGGGTAAAGGTATTCAAGTGAAAGTGTATAAGGACAAAAAGGTATGTAGGATGTGGTGTGTAACCATAAACTAGCTAAGGTAAAGACTAATTATTGCCTTTGGTATGAACATTCAAATTTTGGATATAGTTATCATGCACTTCAAGAAAATCATGGGAAGGGACATGTAATTAATACAAGGAGATATTTGTAATGGAAAGTGTCATAACATCACATCATGGCAATGCCATTGGTCACATTTATTGTGTGAAGTGATGGTTAAAGAGTATGGGTAGTAAATTCAAGATACCCCTAGAGCCTATAAAATGATAAATAGTTCATTTCACTTTTTATTATTTCTATGATTTTGAACTTACAGATTTGAAGGAGTGAACTTGAGATTTTAAAAAATGAATTGCAACATATCCAGTCAAGTGTAGAGTGATGAATTCTAATTGTTTTTAGATCTTGAAATGTGTTGTAGCTGACATGAACAAATAAAGTTAGGTGAGTTGTATAAGCAAGTATGATTTCTAGATTTGTAAATTGTAGAGATTGACATCTACCATTAATTGATGTTGAAGTAGGAGAGTCAAGATAATTATAAAAGTAAACACATATTCTTTTAGGAACATTAGATAGCTACACATCAACCTTTAGGATTCATGAAGGGTGATGTGTCTTAAGAAAAAGGCTTAATAAAGTGAACCACTACCTGTAATTCTAGAGGAAGAAGAGTTGAGTATTGGTGGGGAGACAATGTTAATCAGAGAAGAAGCCCCTAAATAACTAGGCATGAGTGCATGATATTTAGGGATAGAGATGGCATGCCAAGTGAAGAATAAATTTATCATGATTTCACCACTACATTTGATGATTAAATAAATGTATTACCTCAAGACATTACTACACACTAAAAACTAGGTGTCTAATGCGCCCACATGCACTGTATTTATTATAACCATTGATAGACTAGGGGTGTAGTAAAATTGTAGAACGATGATAGGTTTGAGTACCTGAATACCAAGATAAATCTATTATATGATGTGAATATTTTTAATTCCCTAGATACTGCTAGCCTCTTCCAACTATTCAACCTTCCTTACTTTGAAAATCTAGTACACGAGTGAAGTTTTTAATCTCATACGTGCATGAGGATTACATTTAATTCACTTTGCACTAGATAAGAATCATATATGAAATAATTAGCAAAGTATTAATGTTTTAGTACTTAGATACAAACCTTGCCTTTGACCTAGTAGACTAGGATGAGATAGAGAAGATGGACATAGTGATTGAATACTAAAAATATTGCCATGTCATACACATCACAAGTCTTCAAGATCCCTCCCTCTGATTGGCCATGAGAATCATAATGATAAAGGTTGTAGGTGGAGATAGATGGAAGGAGGTAGTTATGGCTCACCTAAATATTGCATACCAAGTTATCTATGGATTGAAATACAAATAGTCATAATACTTTACCAATAAAATCATAGAGGATCATGATAAATCCCATCAAGTACCCAACCATAAGTTTGCATGTGGTGTGTTTATATCATTAATGGTGTTTTATGAAATTAGTGTATCTGACTACACCTATGGAGAATTAAAATCAACATACCTACCCAAGCATAAATCCCCTATAAAGTGGTATGAGGCATTTACTTGCCTTGGCCTGATCACTCCATCCTATAAGATCAAAATGAAATCATGGTATGACAGGATAAAATAAGCCTTTGGGAATGAGTGATACATTCCAAAGGACTTACCTACATAGGTTGGAGACCAAGACAATTTTTTTTTAAAGCAACATTACTTCCTTGCATACATTAGGATGGCCCCTTTTTGATAACTTTCTTCCTAGATTAAGCTACCTTACACTTCTATGGCATGATACTTCATGAACACTGGTAATTTGATATATGGAACACAACTTGTGATGCTTGTTTTTGAATAGAATGATTCAGAGACACACTCTCCACTAATTATATATATACCCCAAGAGAATATATTATAGATAAAGGGTTGATTCAGACATAACTAACATAAAAGTGCATTAAACATTAGTTAAAAATTCCATTCATACTTTATTTTATATACTGAATCCCAAGAAGAAATATTTAGGGAGTACAGAGTGTGAGAGATTAAAAACATCCTTCAACACCACCATAAGAAAAGAAGCATAAGCACACTAGGTACAATTCCAGTACAAGTTCTCAGTAGGACCTTTAAAAAGGTAAAGGACTACCCAAGCACCATCAAACAGGGATCCACCAACTATTCAACTTGAAGGCCTAGAGATAACCACACAAAATATTCCCTTGGAATAGGAGATAGGGGCACCTAAGGATGGTGACATGGAAGCATAAGGAGATCTATTGAAAGGGATTATAGAAATAGTCAAAATTGAAAAATAGGATATTGACTCTGAGAAGAGAACCCCTCTAACGTGGCAAGAAGAGAGCACCCTTGAAGAGACACAATTGGAGATTGAAGATATACTTGGTGAAGAGAGGGATGGTTATAAATTAGAATTAAGACTGAGTGGGCTTGACATCGAGACCACTTCCCAAGAGCAAGATAGGGAGGTTAAGATACTTGAGCAAGATCCATTGAAGGGTAAATAAATAGTTCATGACTTCATTATTAGCACAAATAATCTTGATGCAACCACCAACATCCATGTCTAGTACCAAAAATACATCCCTAACATGTTATATATATATATATATATATATATATATATATATATATATATATATATATATATATATATATATATATATATATATATATATATATATTTTCTCATCTTTCTCAAGAGCATGCATCTAACCAAACTTAGAATGATATGTCATTCTTCCTTGACATGTATAATAAATAAAACCACTTTAAGATGCCCTATGATAGTTATATACTATATCCTCAAGCAACAATGTTATCCATAATTTTTTGGGTAGATCCCCATCAGCTTACCTCTATACAAACTAACATGACACTCTTGAAATTGGCATTTGAAGTTGAAATTTAGAATGTAATTACAAAGTCTAATTCATTGTGGGATAAGATGAAACATGCCAAGGTGGTGTCACTATATAATAAATAGGTCACTACCAGAACCAAATTGAAAGAAGAACTGGCTAATTTGACACACTAGTTAGAGGTAGAAACAACTATAAGGGTAAAAACATTAAATATCTATAAATAAATTCTAAGACAAGACCTATGACTCATGGATGTAGTCCCCCTATTTGGTAAGGTAATAGAAAAACTAGATACTCTCATTGACCTCCTTTTGAAATGGTTCAAAGAGTAGCCTGGCCCCAAGGATTTGAATGTATGGGCAATAGGTGAGTTTGAGAAAGTTGTGGAGGTGTGTAAGAAATCTTTACACCTAGTTGGATATGTTATTCCCATTTTAGATGGGGTGTTTAAAAATATAGCATAGCCTAGTAAAATTTTGGAAGCTCAACTTCAAGCAAAAGATCTTCTATGATAGTAATTGATTGATATAATATTGTTAATAAAAGACCGTTCAGAGTGTGAAAAAGCATTTAAATATGTAGAGGCCATAGAGAAAATAATAAGTGTGCATTTATATTAAATAAGCTCTAACTTTGTGGGCCTTAGAGGACATGTTGTATCCAATGTTATCATGCTTGAGGGCATTCATAAAGATGCATCAACATCCCTTGAATTTTTGGTCATTAAAGTAGGTGAGTTTCTTAACCAACCTGAGGATACCAAGAATTTGAAATTAGCCATTGAATAAATAATGATGAAGTTGCTTAACACCTTGTCACATTGGGAAGGTGTCAAGAATTAGGTCAAATAGGTTATCCATAAGTTTTTGGTAGAGTATGAAATTGGTGATTAGTCTGGGATAGACTAATGACATAGTATGGGATGATGTTGGACCCCAAAATTTGGCCACATCTTTTTGTAAAGATGCATAGTGTGAAAGAAGCATGATGCAAAAGAGTCATAGGCATAGAAGACCATGGAATAGAAGTTCATGATATGGGAAAACGCATTCAATTAATATGTATAATAAATGAATAACTTGAGAATGAAGGGCTCAAAACACTAGTGAAATACTTGGGGAGTGCATGAGAAGCAAGAGATGGTTAGCGAGCGAATCTCTAGGATGAAACAGACTAAGTCATGAATGAATCTAGTATTAACCTATGTGAATATAGGAACTTGATGATGAGTATTCAACACTAAAGCAAGAATATAGGGGCACAAAGGCCCAGGTCTTTAGGGAAATAATGTAATTGACTACCATGAATCTTAGTCCATTGAAGATCATTAGCGAGTCATTATGAGTGTGATTATTACTTCAACTACTTGGTCAAAGAAAACAAAGTATAAATAACCATGATTAGAGATTTATAATTTTGTTTAATGTGGCTAATTATTGTTGATTATTATTCCATTAATGTAATTGAGGATACCATTATGATATTGTTATTCTCAGTAGATAGTAAAGTTGTATGATTGAGTTGCACCATGATTTTGTTTATGTAACCTATGAATATATTATTAATATGATGAATGGAATATATGTTAATTGAATATTATCATATGGTTTATGTAAATAACAGTGTTGGTCATCTTAATAAAATATTTTCATATAACTAAATTTATTCCAACTACTATATATTTCTTTTTCGGGTTAATAATTGATCAAGTTCTAATACATGTTAAGTACACCTTCACATGACAAAACCAATGGGAACTAGTCCCTCACTAAATGCTTTGGGTGAGTATATGATAACTATAAGTCTTTAAATAAATACCATCTTTCCAACATGTTGGGTTTTAATCACTTCCACATGTGCCTAAAGAAAGGCCTATATATAAAATTATCCCAACATCTACTTTGTCTTAGTTACAAAAATTATATGTTGTGAATATGTTTTCATGTAAAGAACTACAATTAATAAAATTTATCACATTTTCAAATAACATAAATCAACAATTTAATAATAATGATAAACCTATGATTCCTAGGTTTTAATTCCTAGGTTTAAAAAATATAATAAATTACAACCCTTGAGTACATATTTTAAAACTTCAAAAATATATGCTAGTCATTTCATCTTTATGATGAATGGTATAGGATATCTCTAACGATAATTTTCAATTCTATGATAAAATTTTAAATATTTTGACATTTATGGGTTGGATTATTTTTATTCCTTAACCCTTCTATGATATCATTTTTAAAGGTGCGGTAAAAATAAAAATAAAAATTCATTCATTACCCATTTATAAAAATACCATGTAAGCACCTCTCAAGCCCCCACTACGCTACTAAAAATAAATTTTAGAACTAATTTATAATTACCTATTCTTACATATTTCAAAATTAGTCATAGGAATAAATATTCTTACAAAATTTAAGCATTTAAAGAGTGGCCCATGATTAATATCATTGCATGCACTCACATATAACATATCACATAATTATTCATACACAAGCCCACATAAAGGGGATAAATATATCAGTATGAGACCCCATTTGAAGTATATGGTTATGTAATAAATTATAATTTACAAAGGTATATTTGAGGTCATCTTGACTTCACTTAAGTCCACTAACCCTTATTTTTCAAGGTGACATTACCTAATTAGTGGACCTAGGGTTTTAAGCAAAAGACTGATTCTAAGAACATGTGTGCATGATCTAAGATAAAAACCTACAAGGTTTTAACCCTTTTTATAATTAAGGGTGTGAATAATATCCTAATTAATTAATAATAAGATTATTTTAGAATCAATCCAATTAAATAATTTAGATTCACAATATTCAAGTATAGTGCTAAATTATGAAAATATACTAAATATAGAAATTACAATGGAAAATATTAATTTGATTTTTTAATCATGAATAAGTAATAATGTTAGAATATTAAATGATGAATTACTAAATTTAATAATTTTAGGTGCATAAATAGTCAACATGATACTCAAATGTGGTTTGTCAGATTTTTAAAATTAGCTCTTTATCACCCTAAACACTACCATTAAAATAAGGACACTAGCATCAATGCTTATATCATAAAAAGAAAAATTACATATAATTTTATTTAAATTCATCATATACATGTTAAGGTTCCCAATCACCTTGTATATTATATGTTCAGATCATGGCACAAGTTTTGGATATTGGTATGTATCTTAAAACCTTAGATCCTCTAATTAGGGCATGTCATTTTACAAAATAGGTGTTAGTGGGATCAAAATAAGTTGATATGACCTAAAATATCCATGTATTCTTAAGAGGTCCCTAAACCGATGTAGTTTTCCCCCTTATCTTGGTTTACATGTGAATAATTACATAATGTGTTATATGTGAGTGGAACAGTGAGCTATCTTGTAAATTAGAAAATATTTCTCATGGATTACTATTTGGATTATTTTTACCTATAATAATAATTTTATTATGACTGATATGGAAATAGAGAATAACAAGGCGGTCTTGTAAGCTTGAGAGGTGATTTTAGGTTGATGTGTGAATAAAAATCACTTGATATTACTTGATGATAATGAATAGTCCTTTTCTTATATTTATAAAACACCTTTCAAAATTTTATCATAGGAGGGTAAAAATAAAATCATATTCTAATTCATACATGTTGAAATGTTTTCAAATTTGAGTGTTTGTTAGGAACAAACACTAGCTTTAGACCTGGGACATATATGTTGACACTAGTGTCCTAATCTGGATGATAGTGTCTCAAAGAATAGAAATTTCTAGATATTTTTAATTGACATTGAAGAATATATATCAAATATTAAGTGTATTTTGGGTTATATTTGATCTAGGTAATCATAATATGAGGGTCATGCTATAAGATAAGCATTTAGGCATAATGAAATGGTTAACATGAGCCTTAAGACAATGAAAAGGTCCTAAAATAAAGGTATTATTAATGAGTGATATTTTCCAAGTGTAAAAGACTATTTTATAATATAAAATTAATATTTACAATCTACATTTACTGTCCTTTTAATCTATTAATACATTAGGATGAAATTACTAGCTTAAAGGAAAGTAATTGCATAGCTTGGTGTGTACAATTCAAATTACTTTTACTAAACCATGTTATAGTATAATTAGTGCATATAATCTAAAGTTTAAAATAATTTAAATACTTGAAATAAAAGAGAACAAGTAAGGATTACACCTATTTGTCTATGTAACCATGTTTCCCCTTAGTAGTTTTCTTTAGTAATGATGTTTCTTAATTAAATCATTGGAGAGAGAGAGAGGGGGGGTTCACAACCGAACCTTGGAGATATGAAGAGGAGAATTATAGGGTGATCATGACACTAATCCAGTGCAAAGGTGAGGTGATTCAAGTCTATCAAGGTCATTGAATATTGATCACACATCTCAAGTGAATACATAATCTATCCAAGTTAAATGGTAAATCCATATCAACCTAAAAAAGAGTAGTGATAAGTCCATCAAGGGTGTTGAATCTTAATTAAACCACTCAAAATAGATAATTTTTATAGCACATAAAATATCAAATGGTTCATCTTGGTAAGGTCAATGCATACATGTACATACACAATATGATTATGTGCATGTGATTTTCATGTACTTTCATAGAATATGCACCTCTAATGTGCCTCAAGTTGAAGTATTTATCAAAATTTAAAATTTTATTTATAATTTATGTATAATATGTATAAAAAATATAAAAAATTTACCTCAAATATGTGAAAATTGATGAAAAATACATAAAATTCTGAGCCAAGTTTATATTTGAATCATGTAAATTGTATCAAATTATGTTAATTATGTTAGATATTTATATGTGGACTCATGTTTCTATAAAATTCCCCCATTGATATGCCCTAGATATAATAATATAATAGTACCATGTATATGTAGATGTATCAATTAAGCCCATAGTATCTAAACATAATAATACCTAAGATGCATGATATGGATCATGACAAAGTCTATAAGTAATAAGCACAAGATCAAAAAAAATTAGTCACACACACAATGGTAATCAATGTCATGTAAATGGATTCTTAGGAGACCACAAACAAGGGACATGTTGAAATTATACACACTCAAAGGGGAGGACATGTTAAAATGTAAACACACCAAATAAATAATCAACACTCAAGGCATTATGGTAAATAAATAAAGAATAGATTCAAATGTTCCACAATAAATAATAGGTATCAATAAATAAGTAAACTCAAGTAATCTATGTGAAAATATGAATAAGTGAAATATAAAAGTAACTAACATAGGCATATCATACTAGTCCTTGCATACATGTACTAACAAAATGTCTTATAACATAACATATCAAATAAATTGTATAAGATGTAAGCATGTATAATAATTATTATATAAGCTCAAAATGATAATGTAGAGTGATCATAAAACAATATAGCATGTATCAATCATGACCAATGAAAGCATATGCCCCTAGTGCAATGTATCACATGGGTAGAGGAAAGGTCTGAAATTTATACATGCATATATGATGGGTATAATGTGTTAATGTATCACTCAAGTACCTATGAAAAATATATCTGTATAGAAAGAATATTATATGTTATCTATTAACATAAAGTTAACAAAATATGCAAAAGATAGTAAACATGTGAATGTAATATTTTTTTGTATTTTTGATTTTTTTAAATGTTTTTTTTCTTATTTGTTTATTTTATTTGAATTTTTAATTTTTTAAGAAACAAAGGTCTAGCTAATGATCCCACCTAAGGGATGCTCATAATGTGCCCTAGATTGAGAATATGGTACAAAAAATTGATCATGGTACCAATAATCATATATGTGTGTCCAATATAAAGGTTTAGAATCTATGATACTTTGTGTATGCCTCATAGGACGTTATGTTAGCGAAGTAATAGTATAAATTGGCATGGCTTTTGGAACCCATTTTTTGGTTCTTTATATTTATCAATAAATTTTGGGTCTTTGTATCCTCTCTAAGATATGATGATATGCTCTCAATAACTATTTATGACATTTGGGTCTATATGGGGACTTTATAGAGTCTGATATGTATATTTGATGCAATAGGATCTCAAGTGTTAGTACCCTTTTTCTCATGATTGACCTAAATAGTTTATATGGTTAACTATCTTGGAATAAACTTCTCTTTTTGTAGTGGATGCTCATATTGGATGCCTAAAACTATGATTACCATGTTAGCATGAATATAATAGAGATATTTATTCACTAAAGAGGGCACTACATGGAGATCATGAATCCAAGGTCATCCAAATAACATGTCAAAGACTTCCATGTGTGGCATAACTAAAAATGTGGTGGTTACATGTGCTGGACCAACTTGTAAAGGTAAATGAATCTCACCAAAAACCTTTTGTTATTTCCTATTAAATGCCTTGACCATCTTGGTTGAAGGGTATAATCATCATGTGTATGTCCCATATGTATTTGTAATGTAATGATACATACATTATCACTAGAGCCATTATCAAGCATAAAATTATGTATAGGTTGATGGCCAATATATTATCTAATAAAAAATGATTGAATATATTTTTCATCATCCACAATTTTACTATCATCAAATGTAATGCAATGCCTTTGAACCATATGAGGTATTTCATGTGTAATTATTTCAATAATACCATATAATGGGTGCCCATAATGTGGTGGATGATAATTTGAATTCTATGCCAATTTCACTTTCGATGCTTCCTTAGAATGATCTTATAATTCATTGTTGAATGTCATCTTATTTTAGTGTTCATTATGTTGTGACCCTAATTATTTTGGAGAATCATCAAATATAAGTTGTTATCTATCAATAAGGTCTTGTATCTTGTGCTTTAATTTGAAAATTAAAATTTGTGAAATACCAAGCATATTGGTCATAGCCATAATAAGCATTTTCATCATATCCTTTTTGTAGAGGTCAATCTTTATCAACCTTAAAGGGAGGAAGGAGAGATATGAGATAACACTCCACTAGCTTCTTAAGGAGTGAAGCTAGAGACTTGGGGAATTATGTAAATTATATCTTAGGTGTATTATATAAGATAAGCCAATTAGGTTTCTGTGACATTTTATTCACCATTTTTTTACTTCCTTTTTAGCCTCTATAGGTTTTACTTTATAGTTGGCTTTGATATGAAACTTGGTATTGGATGTAGTCAGTGTGTTGACTACATACTTAAGTATTTTTAATGCAATGAGTTTCATTTCTCTATCTCAAACAATATGGAATAAGCGATGAAAATATTTAAACTTCTTAAATATAATATACTAATGTAATGAGGCAAGCAAACTTTTCTTGAAGATATCTCGAAGCTCTTTATCTACCATTGGATTTATGATTTTGTCCAACATTGTCTTATACCTCAAACTATATTCATTGAGGGTTCCTTGGTTCCTTTCTTGTATTTAAAATTTACGCATATGAGATATTTTTAGTAATGTTGATATAAAAATGTGCTAAAAATGATCCACTAGAGGATTTAATGCTTTTATAGATTGTATTGGTAGATCAAAGAACCATATTAAAACATAATCCAATAAACTACTTGGGAATAATTTGGTCAAAATTTTATCATTGGAAACATAATAGAGACATGTTGCATAAAAATATCATATATGTTGTTCATGATCACCCTTGCCATTGTAAAGTGTGAACTTTGTGTTACAATACTAGTTGGAAAAGAGTGAAAATATATCTTGGGTGCAAGAGGATTATGCAATACATATTGTGAATAAATAACATAAGTAAACTTTTAATAATTTTCATCAATATTTGTAACCTTAGCTTCCAAATATTGAATAAATTGGAGAAGGGTTTAGATTTTAGACTTATTGGGATTAAGATTTGATATTTGGGAAGTTACCAAAGGGGATACAAACATTGCTTGTGTTGATGTAGGCATTGAAATTGGTAATTGACTTAAATTATTGATTGTTCTCATGTAGGATGTAGAAATTTTTATTTGATCTTCATGGAACAAAGGCTTGAAAACATATCTCATTCCCAAATAGATGTAGAAATCAATGGTGTGCTCAATGGAATAGATTTTGGGAGTGATGTGAGATAAGCATATCCAATTACCCCAATATTTTTATCAATAGAGAGTTATAGTTATGTTGGAATCACAATCACTAATATGTTAGGGGGGGCGGTGGGGCGGGGTGGTGAATCAATGTATTAAAAATATTCATTCAATTCCACTTAATCATACATGAACCATTCATATAAACATGAACATCTAGCAAAGTATATACAACCATACAAGATCATAAAACAAGACAACACATTACATATGTGGGAAACCCTCAAGGGGAAGAAAACCCATTGATATTTGAAAATGGACTAAAATTATATAAGACAAAAACAAATATTTAGTGAAGCACCAACTCCACATACTCAACTTCAACTTCAACTGATCATACTCAAATTCTTTTGATCTAAACTTTGTATTGACACCTTCTAAATGATTCTTGATATCCTTGATGATCTTTTCATTCCTTTTGGATTATTTGACCACTCTTTAAGGTACATATATGTTCCTTAATATCCTTGACCATAGATCTAAACTTATGATTAATATTATTTTGATGCTTCAAATCATCTAGGTCACTTATGAGTTTAGCTTTAAGATCCACCTCAGCTTCTCCTTCTTTGCTATCATAGTATACTTCTTCATCATACATGTCTTCTTGATCACTAGACATATTGTGCTTCTTAGGATCACCTTAAAGCTATTATGACTTCCTCAAAGGACTAGGATCTAATACCAAATGTTGAAATCACAATCACTAAGAGGGGGGAGTGGCAGGGGTGGGAGGTGAATCAGTGTCTTTAAAATATTCATTGAATTCTAATTAAGCATATTATTTCTACTCTTTTTTTGCTATTTAATATTCAGAAGAAATAAGAAACTAAAGATCATGGTCAGGGGTTAGATGATACCCAGATTAAGTTGTGCAACGTATCCAGATGATTGAAGGAGCTCCTCTTTGGCTGTGGAGGAAGACACCTGTAGAAGAAAGACTTAAATATAAAAATGTTAGATAGATATGTGGTGGACTGCCAAGCAAATCTCGGTCCCAGAAGTGCAAAGACTTCCTTGAGGGATGACATTCCACTGTTTATAAGTAAAAGGGTTGGAAATAAAGAAATGACAAATGACTAACAAAGAGGAAATTAGATAATGCGTACCTATTTCTTTGCAGTCAGTATGCCACAGTTGCCGACGTCGGTAGTCCTGCCGGCGTCAGTTGATAAAGTTGTCGATGTCAGTTATGCTACCGACGTTGGTAGAGGAAGCGGTTAATTTCGGTCAAGGAAATGGCCTTAGATGGGTTTTTTGTTGACAGAGGGGTCTGGAAGGAGTCTGGATCTGTGCAGGTTTGTAGGGAGATGAATAAGGCCCGTAAAAGGGCAAAAGGTAGATGACAGGTTGTCAAAAAGGGTAAGGGTGAGAGGAAGGCTTTTCAACCTTTCCCCAAAAGAAGTCAAGTCTGGTTGAAAGTCAGGTCTAGTTTGGTTGATATTATTTAGAATTAGTAACTAAAAACTAGTTACTAATGCATTCTAAATAATTGAAATGAAAGGGCAGAAGAAATGCTTAGCTCTGGTGAGATGAAGAATCAAGGTGTTGAATGCTTGTACCTATTATGGCTTGATGTTGAAGACTTCGTGTAATGTTCTAATTCAATCTAGAGTCATTTTCATAGAGTCTCTATGGCCAAGGGAGTGTTAGTTGAAGTCTGATGCCTGGTGATGTCCAAGTCTGAGCCGAGAGAGAGAGAGAGTCTGAGTCTGTCTCTGAGTGTGTCTAAGAGTCCAAGAACTGATTGATAAGAGCTAAGGGCTTAACCCAGCATTAGATGTCAGCTTATGTAACTGACATCATTGATCCCATCGGTGTTGGCCGACAGTTTGACTGATGTCGATGGGTGTAGAATGAGTAAAAGGGCTAAGACGCATGTTCTCCATTCGCCAAGTGCATAGTCCGTTGGAGAATTGTCAAAGGTCAGGCTAAATATGCATGAGAGTTAGTTAGGAGGTTAGGGAGGAGTAAGAATAGGTCTTAGGTGAGTCATGGGGTGAGAAAATGTCTAAGGGTGAGGTGTCCAAGGTGAGGTGTCCATGGTGAGGTGTCCTGGGTGATGTCAAGGGTGATGTTATTAATTTAAAATAATATTTTATTTTAAATTAATAAAGTTTGTAAGGGACCAAGGGGACCAAGGGGGAGTCGACCAAGGAGTAGACACAATTTTGGTGTCTACATTTGCCCCTTTTTGTCTTGTTGGTTGTTCTTGATGAACTGCAAGACAAAAATAGGAGTAGGTTGCCCCAGGTATGGGATGAGGTGTTTTCTTGTCTTGTTGCTTTTTCTGACAAACTGCAAGACAAGGATAAGTGTAGATTGCCCCAAGGTATGTGATGAGGTATTCCCCCTCAAAGCGAGAGTCAAGGGAAGGGAACCTGATATCGAGTGTCGATTTGGTAGATAGTGGATGGGTATGGAAAAGTTTGAGTGTGAACATTGCAATAATCAAGATTGCGCGTATGCCACTTCACGTGATAGTCTGGTCAAATTGTCATAAGCAAGGTCGAGGAGTGATAAAATCAAAATAACCGGTCCCCAACATTTAGTCATAATTGATTGGGTTATTTGATCCAAGCTGTAGCTCCAATGGTCATCGTGTTCCAAGTATCCTGGGCTTAGGAAGTGTTCCTAAAAAACACAAAAATGTCACAAGTAGTGGGGATCAACTTGGGCACAATCCAATACTTGTGAGGGTCATAATATGGGTTGTGGACAATTTTACTAACTATTCATGAGGTAGCATACATCCAATCAAAATAACTAAGGCAAAGTTGTCTCGAAAATGGTCGTGGTCTGAGGAGATAGTCGTGATCTCCAAGGTTGTTGGTCGAGTCGAGTTGAGATAGTTGGTCCATTAGATGGATGGACGAAGGAATGGCCAAGCTAACCTTAGAGGACCCCATGTCAACTAAGTTTTGCCTACATAGCCCTTGTTTGAAGGGCCTCAGGCCAATGTAGTTCTTGAAGAAGGGTCAAAGTGGTTGATAGTTGGTTTGGTTATGTTATAAATGATTAGGGTATGATGATGTTACAGCCTTTTCTATATTATGTGATGGTGTATTTTGTAACATTGGTTGTATGGTTTTTCATCCCTAGCAATTTTATTTATTAATGATGGTGTATGCTAAAAATGAAATGAGTATATTTATGCTTCAAAAAGTAATGGTTTATGCTTGACATAAATTGTGTTTGGTTGATAGTTTGTATGTGTATTATTGTCCATAGAAACTAGTGTGAATGGGTTATGATGTCATGTTAGTGGATTGGTTTGGTTTGGGTTGGTTATAAGATGATTTGGTTGTATGTGACCAAGGTGTAAAAAGTGAAAGGCACATTGCTCTTTCATTGACAAGCACTATAATGATGGCAAAGATAAAGTTTTTGCAAACAAAATCCCCATTCATGCATTACATCTTTGACCATTGGTTTGTGTTAGAGAAATAGTCGAATCACTTGACATTAAGTGAGCTCCAAATCCCTTGAGTATGTTGGGGTGATAAGTGTGATTATGTGACATGAGAGGATGGGGTAACCCTTTTTGGCAGGAATAACTTTGCCCCTTTTATAGGTGACCCTGAGAATGACTATAGACAAGTCCATTACTTAATAGTTTGTAGACTAATCAATGCGGGAAGTCTACTTGGGGATGTTGCTTTATTTTGTGGTCATATGTGTTGTGTATATAGAAAAATTTTGGCATAGCCATCCTTCAAGGGAGTGGTCTATATTATGCTTTATATGTTTGGATATATGTCGATAGTTGTCCTTCAAGGGAATAGTCTAGTAGTTACAGCAACTATATAGCTATCTTTCGAGGGAACAGTCTACATTTATAGTTTATGACCTTTAATTAGGCATCCCAATTTTATTTGTTTTTTGTTTTTTATTTACTAGACTTTTTGGTCATGGAATTGACTATAGAGGCTTAAGGGTTCCCTTTTATTAGGATAAAGCATTCATGCTTGACAAAAGGGCTGATTAATGTTAGGAAAAAAGAGTTGAAAGGATTATGAATGATAATGATGGGGGGTTGCTCAAGGGATAAGCTCAAGTTAAATGCCAAGTGAATGATTACTTGACTAACAGTAGAATGGTCATAGATGTAAGGCATAAAGGGGCTCAGGTTTTGGCCAGCCTTTGAAAGAAGACAAATGATAAGTCCCTAATCCATGCTTGTGTAAGGTCCAAGTCAATTAGGAGCAAACTTGCCCCATTTGCTTTGTTCAAATTGGTCACATGTTGGTCATTGTTGTAGGTAGGTTTTGGTTGATGTTGGTCATGAATTCGGTTAGTATGATGTTGGCATTTTGTACAACATCAAACATAGTTGTTGTAGTCTTGGTTAATAGTGGGCCAAAAATAACCCAGATGAAGGATGCACTTGGCAAGCGAGTTACCGCTGAAATGTCCCCCACAAATCCTATCATGGACTTTTTTGATGATATGGGAAGTCTCAGTGGTTGTTAGGCATCGAAGAAGGAGGTCGTCTAAGCCTCGTTTTTAGAGATGTCCCCCCAACATGGTGTAGTGAGCAATGCTTTTTATAAAATCCCACCGTCTGTTGCTAGAGAGATTGGGAGGTATGATAAAATATGTCAAGTAGTCCACAAGTCACTTATACCAAGCATCATGTGGATTAGTGAGGTTAGGAGGAATTTCTCCCAGAGATGTTGGTCGAGACATGTCCAAGATAGAAATCTTGGGTTGTGTTGGTTGAGAGGTCTTGACGAATAATGGATATGTCAAAGGTGTAGAAGTCTGGTCTTTTCCTTTATTCTTCATAGTTTGGGGCTTGGTGGCCACATCAATTGTGTTGATTTCGAATAAAGGTGGAGAAGGTGATAAAGGGACCATAGTCTTGTATGGGGATCCCGATTTAGGTGAAGAGGTTTGGGAGGCATGTGATGATGTTGAATGTTGGTCAAACATATGGTCAAAAGCAGTCTCAATGTGAGAGGTGTCCTTTTTCAAGTGTCAGTGAATGACAAATTTAAGGGCACAGCAATGCTTAGTATCATGTCCAGGTGTGCGATGATACCAAAAAAATTTAGTGTTATCGAACCAAGAAGGTTTTGACCTGAGAGGTTGATATGGTTTAATGGGTAGGAGAGTGATGCTTGAAGACTACAACAATTGACATAACATCGAGGCATAAGAACCCTTTAATGGCCTTGCACTCTTTGTTGCAGTTGGGGTTGACAACTTCTTTTTAGGAGTTGTTTGGGGAGTTTGTCATGTCACCTTTTTAGTTGGCGGCATGGCCACACGTGTAGATGGCACTTTTTTTATGAGAGGTGATGGATGTTTTAGAGGAAGGGTGTTTTTGTTTTTGATAGGTGTTGGAGTAGGAAGCACTCCTATTAAGGTGGAAGGGTGTGGGCCCAAAATAGAGGGCGATGATGATGGTGGGAGAGGAGTTCTCTGATGTGGTTTAGTAGCCTTGTTTACTTTAGTGTGAGGACTACTATTGGGCGAGGTGAGGTTCAAGTCTACCTTCACTTGTGGATGAGTGAGGTTTGAGAAGCATGGGATGGTTATGGCTTCTGCATGTGGTCAAATAGCATGGAAATTATGATCCCCTAATGATGATAAGAAGGATGAGGGTGAGGCAGTTGGTGTTGGTGCCATCAAAACATCCTCCAAGATGGGGGAATTCAACGTTGACTCTCCTACATGTGAAAGAGGGGTGGATGGAGGACTATCCTCTATTGGTGGAGTATGAATTGGAGAAGAAGGCTCTTCTACCCATGGTGGACAAATAGGAGAAGAGGGTTCTTTTACCTGTGATGGACAAATAGGAGAATAGAGTTCTTCTACCTGTGATAGACAAATAGGAGAAGAGAGTTCTTCTACCTATGATGGACAAATAGGAGAAGAGAGTTCTTCTACCTATGGTGGAAAAATAGTCTGATTAATCTCTTTAGATTGTGGGAGAGGTTGGTTAGAAACCATGTCGACTGTGCATATATTACGCTCTTGAAGGTCATCGGATATGGTCTGAATGTTATTTTGGCTAGGCGAATGGTTAGGGAATGGTTATCTAAAGACATCCATGTTTTGGTTGGTCGACACGTTTGGGTTATCCAAAATAAGATCCCCCTTATCCAACATGTCTTGAATGATATTTTTGAAGGTTTTACAGTTGTCTATGTCATGACCCTTGACATGATGATAGTTGCAAAAGTCATTTTCCCTATACCAGGCAGGGATGGATTTTGAGGGGTCAAATTGTGGTGGTCGAATTTGAGGGAGATTAAGGACTCCCTGCTTGACTAGTTTATCCAACACAGAAGCATATGATTCTCCTATTGGAGTATATTGATGTTGTACATGTCATTGTTGGAATTGTCTTGTGATGTAGTCTGATGTGGAAGGTTGAGATTGGTTGGTTGTTGTTGAAGATGATGGCCTAAGGACCACAGCATTTGCCACTCCTTTGGACTTGGAGTAGGAAGAAGAAGGTTTAAACGAAGAAGGGTCATTGGACTTTGCATTGTTATTTTTACTATGCAATGTGACCTTATCCTCTTCAACAGCATGGAGTTCAAGCTTTTTGGCCATAGTGAAAGCTTTGTCAAACGTGTAGAATGTTTGGACCCATAAAGTGGATGAGATGTGCTTGGCACATGCTCTTGAAAAGAGATCAATGAGCTCAGGTTGAGGTAGTGAAAAGAAGATTTGGTTGATCAATCCTCTCCAACGGGCAATGAAGTCAGCTATTGATTCATCATCAAATTGTTTAATAGAATAGAGGTCTATAATGGAGACCTTCTTAGTGATGTTGATTGAAAAGTGGTCGAGGAATAATTGGGTGAGTTGAGTGAAGGAAAAGAGAGAATGACTGGTAATAGAGCTATACCAATCAAGGGCAGCCCTCGAAAGTGACATGGGGAACGTGCAAAGTAATAACGCATCATCGTGCACTATGAGGTAACAAGCGTGTCTAAACGCTTGTAAATATTGTTGTGGGTCCTCTTTACTCTGAAAGCGAGTAAATTTGGGGAGTTCCCACTAGTTAGGATATGGTCGAATGGGGATTGAAGGGTGGATGGGTTCATTGCATATTTGTTCATATGACAGAACATTGCTTGAACCGGAAATGGATGTCTCAAGGTTAGACATCTTGTCCATAAGCATCTTAATTAGATCAGCTGACAGATTGGTAGGATGGGCACCCCCTAGGTTGTAAGGTACCTAGAGAGTGTTAGGAGGGGTGTATGATGTACTTGGTTGTGTTTGTATAGGCGCAACATATTGGTAGTTCTTCATAGGGATTGATGTTGAGGTCAAGGGGGCTTGTGTCGTGAAGTTGGAAGGCACAAGTTGACTAGATACCACCAAAGGTGGTTGAATGGTGGCATTGGTAAAAGAATAGGTAGTCACTCCTGCATTTATAGGCGCAAGAGTGTGTGGAGTCGAGACAATCAAGTTCTGATAAGGTGTAGAACTTGGTTGAATTGATTGTGGTTGAGGGGGTACAAAAACCCCGATAGAGGTAGGTCTAAAAATAGAAAAGGAGGCCAAATCTTGAGGATTGGCCATGGTCAGACTATTGGTCGAGGCAATAGATTGAGTTATAAAAGGTTGGGTAATGGATGCTGTTGATGTCATTGCCGATTCAGCAAGAGAAGTTGGCATCCCAAAAATAAGATTACCTGAAGGGTCTCATGTTTGGCTTCTTGCGAGATAGTGTTGGAGAGCCTTGACATTATGGTCAAGGAGTCTCTCAAAGTTTTGATCCCCTTCGGTAATAATTGGAAGTTGAGTTAGGGTTGGTTGAATAGGAGTATGTTCAGTATTTAAAGTATACTCCATTTGGGGACTTGATATGAAAGGTGAAGGTAGAAGTGGTTGTTGCCTCACGTGGTCAATAAAGGATTTGGTTTGATTGTGTGTCAAATCCATCCAAGGTGAAAGGTGTCTAGGTTCTAGAAACTATATATTGTAGTTTTAGAAAACTAGAAGGGGTATTTTATAGCAAGAAAGTTGGGTTTTAAGCTTGCTATTTTGAAAAAAGTTTTTTGATAGTGACTGACGCTGGTTGAAAAACTGATATCAGTGAATACAATTTGCCAACATCGGTGGAAAAACTGATGTCGATGAGAAAAGTTGCCAACATTGGTGGGAAAGCCGATGTCGGTGTCTGTGTGTTTCCAGAAACTTAGAAAAATAAAAGTTTATGGAAGAAAAAGAAAATTCTGAGTTGTTTTTGGTCTTAGAATAATGCATCCTCACTAGCTCAAAAAATTAGATAAGAACAGAAAAGTAGATGAAGGCAAAGAACCTTTAAACATTGAATTCCTAAGAATAAAGTTTTAGAGTCATGGTGGCTTATGCCTTAGAAGAATATGTTTGGGAATTGGGCTTTTAGAACGGGTCCTAAAAGAGGCAGTCTAAGGTTGGTTTTGGGTTATGTTTTGGTGCTCAAAATTTGTATTAGGTTTCATACGTGGCTTGGTGCTAGGGGCTTGCTCCCCTCACTTCACGAGCCCAGAGCCAAGCTGGGTTACTTAGCCAATATATACTTTGCCTAGAGTTTATACTCTACCAGAGAACAAAGTGGGTTCTCCCCTTGGTTGTGAAGTCCAAGTAGGATCACCGAGAAGGGTAAGGTATACGCTAGGTGGTGAAATCCTAGTCGGGCCTTGTCTCAGGTAAGTTTAGATGTTTGATTGTGAATGTGGTCTGGTCGTGTAACATATGTGCACTACGATTTATTCATAATGTGGTTAATTACTAGATGAGCTAAATATGCATTCAAGCAAGAGTGAAATGCATTTAACTTTTAACCCAAATTGAAATGTTTGTTCAGATGCAGACAAGTGGGAAAAGGTTTAAGAGCATGAATTTCACTACTCTAAGATGCAGGGAAAGAGTGACAAGAAGAAAAAGAAAGAAGTTCTTTTTAACTTGTGCTTATGATTTTCTTTCAAAATAGAGAGATAGAAGAGGAAGGATGCAAGAAGAAATCTTTTTTCTAATGCAGCTCTATGAAAGTTTGCTTTTAAGAAGAAATGATGATGAACCCAAGGAAAACTCTAGGGGTCCCACCAGGTGTACCAAAATGTTTCTACTCTTTTTTTTCTATTTAATATTCAGAAGAAATAAGAAACTAAAGATCATGGTCAGGGGTTAGATGATACCTAGATTAAGCTATGCACCGTATCTAGACGATTGAAGGAGCTCCTCTTTGGCTATGGAGGAAGACACCTGTAGAAGAAAGACTTAAACAGAAAAATGTTAGATAGATATGTGGTGGACTGCCAAGCAAAGCTCAGTCCCAAAAGTGCAAAGACTTCCTTGAGGGATGACAGTCCACTATTTATAAGTAAAAGGGTCAAAAATAAAGAAATGACAAATGACTAACAAAGAGGAAATTAGATAATGCATACCTATTTCTTTGCAGTCAGTCTGCCACAGTCACCGATGTCGGTAGTTCTGTCCAGCGTCAGTTGGTCAAGTTGCCAACGTCGGTTATACTACTGACATGTCGGTAGAGGAAGTGGTCGATGTCAGTTAGGGCAATGGCCTTGGATGGGTTTTGGATAGGTTTGTGGTCGATAGAGGGGTCTAGAAGGAGTCTGGGTCTGTGTAGGGTTGCAGGGAGACAAATAAGGTCCACAGAAGGACAAAGGTAGAGGATAGGTTGTCAAAAAGGGTAAGGGTGAGAGGAAGGCTTTTCAAGCCTTTCCCCGAAAGAAGTTGGTCCAGTTGAAAGTCGGGTCTGGTCTGGTGGTATTTAGAAATAGTAAAAAAATCTAATTACTAATGCTTTCTAAATAACTGAGATGAAAGGTAGAAGAATACTTAGCTCTGGTGAGATGAAGAACTAAGGTATTGAATGCTTGTACCTATTGTGGCTTGATGCTAGAAGACCTCGTGCAATATTCCAATTCAATTAGAGTCATTTGTGTAGAGTCTTTATGGCCAAGGGATGTTAGTTGAAGTCTGATACCTGGTGATGTCTCAGAGTCTGAGAGGAGAGAGAGAGAGAGAGAGCCAGATCTAAGTGAGAGGTCTAAGATTCCCAGAGTGATTAGAAGAGTCTAAGGGCCTAACCCAGCATTAGACGTCAGCTTATGTAACTGATGTCATTGATCCCGTGTGCATCGGCCGATAGTTTGACTAATCGTCAATGGTGTAGAATGAGTAAAATGGCTAAGAACCCCATGTTCTCCATTCGCCAAGTGCATAGTCTATTGGAGAATTGTCAAAGGTCAGGCTAAATACGCATGAGAGTTAGTTAGGAGGTTAGGGAGGAGTAAGAATAGGTCTTAGGTGAGTCATGGGGTGAGAAAATGTCTAAGGGTGAGGTGTCCAAGGTGAGGTGTCCATGGTGAGGTGTCCTGGGTGATGTCAAGGGTGATGTTATTAATTTAAAATAATATTTTATTTTAAATTAATAAAGTGTGTAAGGGACCAAGGGGACCAAGGGGGAGTCGACCAAGGAGTAGACACAATTTTGGTGTCTACATTTGCCCCTTTTTGTCTTGTTGGTTGTTCTTGATGAATGCAAGACAAAAATAGGAGTAGGTTGCCCCAGGTATGGGATGAAGTCTTTTTCTTGTCTTGTTGGTTGTTCTGATGAACTGCAAGACAAAAATAGGAGTAAGTTGTCCCAGGTATGAGATGAGGTATTCCAGTGAAAAAATGTTTCTACTCATTTTTGCTATTTAATATTCAGAAGAAATAAGAAACTAAAGATAATGGTCAGGGGTTAGATGATACCTGGATGAAGTTGCGCACTGTATCCAGATGATTGAAGGAGCTCCTCTTTGGCTGTGGAGGAAGACACCTATAGAAGAAAGAGACTCAAACACAAAAAAATGTTAGATAAAGATAGGGTGGACTGCCAAGCGATATGCTCGGTCCCAGAAGTGCAAAGACTTCCTTGAGGGATGACAGTCCACTATTTATAAGTAAAAGTGTCAGAAATAAAGAAATGACAAATGACTAACAAAGAGGAAATTAGATAATGCATACCTGTTTCTTTGCAGTCAGTCTGCCACAGTCGCTGACGTCAGTAGTTCTACTGGCATCAGTTGGTCAAGTTGTCAATGTCAGTTATGTTGTCAATGTCGGTAGAGGAAGTGGTCGATGTCGGTCAGGGAAATGGCCTTGGATGATAGGTTTGTGGTTGACAGAGGGGTTTGGAAGGAGTCTGGGTCTGTGCAGGGTTGCAAGGAGATGAATAAGGCCCATAGAAGGGCAAAAGGTAGATGATAGGTTGTCAAAAAGGGTAAGGGTGAGAAGAAGGCTTTTCTTGGTTCTTCATCTCACCAAATCTAAGTATTTCTTCTGCCCTTTCATTTTAGTAATTTAGAACACATTAGTAATTAGTAATTATTTACTATTTCTAAAATACTATCAGACCAGACCCGACCTGACTTCTACCTCGAGAGGCTGAAAAGCCTTCTTTTCACCCTTACCCTTTTTGACAACTTATCATCTACCTTTTGCCCTTCAACGGGCCTTATTCATCTCCCTGCAACCCTGCATAGACCCAGACTCCTTCCAGACCCCTCTATTGACCAAAAACCCATCCAACACCCATCCAAGGCCATTGCCCTGACTGACATCGACCACTTCCTCTACCGATGTTGGTAGCATAACTAACATTGGCAACCTTATCAACTGACGTCGATAGGACTACCGACGTCGGCGATTGTGGTAGACTGATTGCAAAGAATCAGGTACACATTATCTAATTTCCTCTTTGTTAGTCATTTGTCATTTCTTTATTTTTGATCCTTTTACTTATAAATAGTGGACTGTCATCCCTCAAGGAAGTCTTTGCACTTATGGGACCAAGCTTTGCTTGGCAGTCCACCACATATCTATCTAACTTTTTTCTGTTTAAGTCTTTCTTCTACAGGTGTCTTCCTCCATAGCCAAAGAGGAGCTCCTTCAATCGTCTGGATACGGTGCACAACTTAATTCGAGTATCATCTAACCCTTGACCATGATCTTTAGTTTCTTATTTCTTCTGAATATTAAATAGCAAAAAAAGAGTAGAAACATTCATTGAATTCTAATTAAGCATACATGAACCATTCATATAAACATGAAAATCTAGAAAAGTATATACAAATATACAAGATAATAAAACAAGATAACACATTACATATGTGGGAAAACCTTAAGGGGAAGAAAACCCACTAATATCTGCAAATGGACTTGTTGATGTTTCTAAATGTACCACATGTGCCCTTAGTGTTTAAAGAACACTTTTAATTGTATAATTTATGAAATTCAGAGCATGTGTTGTAGGTTTTTTAAATATATTTGTCTATGGTGAAATAATAGTAGAGTAATAACAGATCCATAATATTTATATAATTTGGTCGTAGGGAGACACCTTGGCCCATTCTTTGTGAATCTCTAATAATACTTAGTGAGTTACATTCCTACTTTAATCTAAAAAATAATCTAAGTGGATAGTTATAATGTGGTTAAAAATTAAAGCAGTTTTGGTTTCAAATAGTATCAAAGAGAAGGGTAGGGTAGAAAAAAATGAGTGATTGCAAATTTTAGTCCTGAATATTATGATAAAGTATCAATGGAAATTGAATATGCATTTATAAATTATATAATGCAATATAGCCTAAGCTTAAATATCACCATGTATTAGGAAAACATCAAGGGGAAATAATTAAGAATCATAAATAAGAATCAAGTCTACTTTATGGATTTACCACTATAATCAAATAGCAATTGCACATCTAAATACAAAGCAACATGAAATGAAGCAAAACCTAAGATCTTTCAACTAATCTAGCATAGGCACAAATTAGAAACCCTATGATTAAATAATGTTATTCATAATTCAAAGACATAATTCTAATTCAAGACCTTTACTAACAATTGAGAGAAAAGCTATATTAGCAATTAACACATAAAAAATGGGCAATCCTTGTATAATTCCTTAGTCTTATTAATTGCTTCAAATATACAATTTTTGCTAAAAAAACTCCCTCCCTTTACAATGGTCATACATGCCTTTATAGTAGGACTAGGTAGTATACCAATCAATTACAAAATATAGGTATACAAAGATAAGGATGGTTCTCCTTACAAGTTCTAAAATAAAATAGTTTTTTTAAATTGTACTGGCCTAGAGGAAAATATGCTAACAAACTAGCATACACCTTTACAATGGAATATGCTCAATTTGATGGTGGTGCCCCTTTTTATTGCTACTAAAGGATACTGATGACTCTCCCACATTGTTTATCAATTAAGTCCAAGGCCATAATAAGCTTCATGATCTTTTCTTCCTCTTAATCCACCAGGTCATCAAATTCATTATCATTTCTATCCAAAGACTCTTTGATACTCCTAGCTTCATTTAATATTTCCCTTGCATTAAGTATCATGCCCAGGATTTTGTTATTTTTGCCCTTAGATTTGCCTTGGCCTTTTCCTCTAATTTCTTAGGTTACCAAATTAACCCTATGTTTGAATTCCTCATCACTAATGATCCCAAGGGCATTGGTTTGTGCAGACTCTATAAGTATGGTCCCATGAATTTGTTTAATTATTTCAATTAATTCCTTGTCTTATTTTAGGACCTTTTCCATATTATTGTGCCATTCACTCAAAATCTAAACCTTTTCAATCATAATTCCCAAAATAATGCTTAAATGCCCCAAACTGATGGTCTTTAAGTTCGGGATCTACTTCTTTACCTGAATATTAAGGAGTTGAGCTATTTTATCCTCAGAGGCTTCCCACTAGGTGAATAAACTCTTGGATAGTTCATATTTCCATTTTAATGCACTTTGCATTAATTTCATCTACTTCAGTGCCTCGAACATGTCATAATATGACTTATAAATCAGCTTGATTATTGTATCCAACACTAATAGAATTGCCTATTTTTCCAAGTTTTCTTTCTCTCTTTCCAAGTTTTGGATCATCTTATTCATACCTTGGACTCTAGATTTAGCTTGTGTTATGTGGGATTTAATTAGACTTTTCACATCTTCTTCATGAATTTAAGCCTCACCATATTGTTGGCCACCCACTAGGGTTAGTCCTACAAATGATTCCACCTTATGAAAGGTGAATTATTCTATCCTAACCATAGTTTTCTGAGTTTTTAGTATTTCTAACCCAACTATCTCAGAGTTAAAATGGATAGTACTGACCATTTCCTTGAATTGGGGAGGTTATGGGACCTCCACACTTAAACTAGTAGATTCTCCTAGAGCATCTATATTCTTAACTTTTGGCCTTTTAATGACCATAATTATTCTTTCTTCTTTCTCTTTAATTATATCCCTTATCTAAGGCTTCATATCATCTTGTATTCCCACATCATTGACCCTTATCATGGTCAAAGAATGAGAAAGAGAAGGGATCTTTTGTAATTTCTCATAGATGAGCCAGTTAGGAATGACTAGTCCATGAATTAGGAACTCATCACTGAATAGATTTACTTCACTAGTGGGCTAAGTGAAAGTGAATCTTGATCTCTTCATTGGTCCCATAGGGACTAGTTTTAGTTCTACTTTTCTCTTCTCATGGGATGTTATAGGGACCAGCTCTTTCCCTATATCTTCTTTTGGCTCCTCTTCTGAATCAAAGTCATAGGCCTCTATAATTTATTTGAGAGAACCCTTAAGTGTCTACTCTAGTTTTAAGGCTATCACGTATATATGTTGAATTGGGGAAGGTGGCCTTTGGCATAGTGCTAAAGATGGAGGCCCTCCCTAGGTCTGTGTTCTAGCTTGACCTCTCCAACTTTCTCCTTCCCTCTTCCCTGTTCACCCTGACCTTGCTCATCCTAGTATTGGGGTTATGTATACTCTTTTGATGTGGCTCATGGGATATTCCAAATGGTCCAAGTATTATATGTTATTTTAAAGGGTGATTTTTTTATTTTTCCCTAGATGGCTTATTGTCCTTGACCAATCTATGCTCAAGGTTCATGTTATGGCCTTGGATCCTGACCAATACCTCTTCATAGTTCTTAGCCCTAATATATATGGTGTCATGGACATTGAGTTGATGTGCATATTCTATATTTGAGAGCTTCTTGTCCCTTAGATGGTCACTAACTACATTATTTAGATCTCAAATTTAGAGTTCATCCAGTTGGAAGCCAAATGAATCCCTATGTGTGGACATAACCTCACCTATTTTTAGTCCTTTATTATTTGGTAGTTTGTAAGGTTGAGTCATGATTCCTTCTATCCTAATGATTATGCAATTAGAATAATACCATACATCCCCTATCATTTCAACATATCTCTTTATGAGGGGGTGGAGTCTAGGCATGGGGACACTTGTGATGGCCTCCACTATAGTAGGGTAAATGCATTCACAAATAAACTACATGTGATTCTTGTACTTGAAGATGTGAAACTTGGAATAGTAGTGTGATATGGTTGTCTTTCCCTCTAAGGACTAATGTCTAATCCTAGGGAAGGTGGTTGAGGCTAAAAGGCTATCAAGTAGGTATGACATCATAAAGAATTGATCTGAGGTCTTTCTCTTGATGGCATTGAATTGTCTAGTTAGGAAAATAATGATTAAGTCTCCAATTAGAGGGGTAAGTTTTTCCTCTACCATGAAGTGTACATATGGGACCTAGATCTTATTCACATAAGTATTTGAAGGGGAACTTAAGGATCGATTTAACATGGTCATTATTACCTTAATGCCTTATCTAAATTGAATGATATGGACTTTGATATCAAGGCTTCTAAAGATGTGAGGTCCTTGGTGTAACTAAGGTTTGAGGATAGAGTCTAGGTCATGGTTACTAGTCCACTCTTTGACCTTGAAAATCTCCACATGTGGATGGGGGAGATTTTAGTACTTTTTGAAAGCAACCAGACAAATGTAAGCTACCCTCTTTTAGTTATGTTCCCTAATGATCCATTCATTGTCTTTTTTATAATTATAAAATATACGTGCAAGGACATCAATACAATGTAATACCTCTAGTTTTCTTATGTTGTGATGAAGGCACACCATTTAGACAACAACCAAGTCATAGTATTACCTAATCATGTTGAAATCCCTCTATTCTTCCTATAAAATGGGTTATAACTCTTCTATCATGAAGAAGAGCTTAGAAAATTTCCTAATCCTCTAGATTGTCAATCTTGTGAGGTCCAATTTTGTATCCTTGAACATTCACTATATATTGTCAAATAGAGCTTGGTATCTTCCTTTAATTATTGTCTGCTAGGTACCATGGTCTCTATTGCTTGCTAATTGATCACACTAGATTATAGATGACCTTTACAAAATCTCTCTTGTGCTCAAAAACATAATTAATTTATCATTTGATCAAATTGTAACCAATTAAATCCATTTGGGTCATTTTTATGCAGATTTTAAGGTTTTGGATCTTCAATGGTAGAAGATATCTAGTCTTCTATTTATACATGTTTTTTATTTGATTTGGACCTTTGCCTTTATACCTTTGTGTTTTTGAACCCATCAGATCTTGAATTTTGTCCTTTTCTACTTGCATGGCACTTATGTGGCATTGATCTTGACCTTTCAAAACATTTTTCATAAATGTCATTTAAACACTAACAGTTGGTATTTAAAAATACCTCCTTCATTTTTTGCCATAGGATCAAAATCCTATACTAGCACGAGCCATTGATTATAATCAATTCCCTTGGACATGATTGGCTTTATCTATTGAAAACTTCATGATTATGACACTTGGCATTTTACATGCCTTTTCTATGCTCCAAATATTTTGGTAAGTTGCTCATCAACTAAGTGTTGATCATGTGGAAATATTATGGGCCTTTAAAAACTCATTAGAACACTCATTCCATTGGATCAAATCCAATGATGGGGCATGCATTATTGATCTATAAACAATGTCTAAACGTTAAGTCAATCTATTATTAAAGTCATGATTTAGGCTTAAGTTCCTTAAGATAAGGTTTGTTTCATGTTTATCAAGCATGAAATAAACCTTAAGCTAAGTAACCTATGCCTACATTTCCAAATTTGTAATGAAGGGGTGAGGGTCTAAATAATTTAGGCTACTACACATGAGAAACCTTTAGTTAGATTACACTTCATGTGGTAAAGGCTTCCCTTTTTAACATAAGACTTAGTGTAAGCTCATGGTTTTAAGGTTTATTATTCTTTTAAATAAAAATCCATGAGGACCCTTCCACATGAATATAGACTAAGTATTTAGATTATAAGACCATTTCTATATTTTGTAGGCTAAAGGCTCCCATTGTTGAATGTATTTTGAGCATTTCCTTTAGATTAATAAGCCACTTATGAGTTAAAATAGGATTTTAGAATGATATTTTAATAATAAGTAGGATGTTTCATTTGGTTAAAATTCATGATCTCACAGATGTCAAATACACCCTCATGGGTGTTGATTGATGATCGTGTGGACATCAAATTTAAAATAGTGAAGTTCTAATTTTTTTGGGCTTAAATTTGATGGTCATATGAGCATTAAGTTTAGCTTTTTGGATGTTTTGATGATGGCCACATGAATTTAAATTTTAAATTCATTAAAATCTTTAGTGCCAAATGTGAGGACACCACTCAGCCTTTCCACTGTGCTTCCCAAGGTCTCGGTGTTAATTTGCCCAATTAGATCAAACATCATGATAAAGTGATAGCCATAGGATCTTAATTCAAGGACTTGATATTGATTAGTGATAATGTAAAGTGGGTACCTTTCCTTTTAATCCTCAAATTTGATGGTTCCATGTGTTCATCTTTCAGGCTTCTTGCATCCTTTTAACTTTTCAATTATACTTTGCTCTGTTCGATCGGGTCTAAGTGAGTAAGTGTAGGTCATCAAATTACCAAAGATGCATGTCATTTAAGCCAAAGTTTGGGTTACCCTCACATTTTTTGATCAAATATCTTGATAAAGTGACAACTATAGGATCTTGTAAAGCATGAGGAAGTTATTAGTAGGACTGTAGAGATAATAAAAACTTAGGTTTAAGGCATTAAGACTAAGGTCATGATTATATTAATGGATATAATGGGACTTTAGTAGTAAATTCTTAGGCTAATTTGGGGAATATAAAAGTACCCTACTTGATGGAATTTAGTTAGGCCATAAGGAACTATAGAAAAGGGGGAATTAATGAAGGGGATCAAGTTTTTTAATCAAGTTGTGTTAAAAAAACATGACTAAACCTAGAATATGTGCTTTATACTTAAGTCTATAAACAAATTTTAAAATGGTTCCCAATATATTGGTTCTCACCTTTATTCAAATTTGAATAGAGGGTTTTTCAAGGTTTTAGAATATAGAATTCATGGGGATTACACCATGGAACCTGCAACTAACAACCAAACAAACTTCATTAGCAATGTTAGCCCAAATTAAAAAAATTAAAACCACATAAGCCTATCTCTTAACAAAGTGGATGATATTCAAATTTTATTAAAGACCTTGACATGCTAAAATATCCATGTTTTATTTTGAGGGCTTCTCAAAGGTCCTGATTCAAAAAAAATGGGGTATGTTGGTCCCAAAAAATGGTGATTCATGGGAGAAACATAGAAATATGTTGGAACCTAGATACTTTGATCAAATAAATAATTAGGTCATCCACTTTATTTGATCAATATCATCATCTAGACAAAGCCATAGTTGAAACAAACCTTGCACTTGTGGTTTTAAGGTCAAATGCCAAGACATATCTAGACTATGTGTGTGCTTTGATTCCACTTATTATTCTCCATGGGGTTCAAGAAACAACTTCTAGGTCTCATATCTTCAATCACTTACACTAATTTATAGTATGCTAAAATGTTCATCATGACCCACAATTTTAACTTATGGAAGGCTTGGGCATTTCTCTACTACTAGCCAGGCATCCATAGCCCTGATAGAGATGTCTTTGGCTCCACTCATGGACTTGATCCATTGCTATCCAAGCATCCATAGCCCTAGTGGAGATTACTAGAATCACATATATCTGAAAGCTTCTATTTTGCATTATATCATTATTTTTGTATTTTCAAAGATATTTAGGCTTTTAGTAAGGTTGGGAGCTAGGATAGCTGGGTTTTAAGATTTGGTCAAGTACTTGATATTTGGAAAATCACTTACGGATATAACTTTTATCCTAGGTAAGGATGTTAATTAAGTGCTAGTTTTGGGTATATCCTACTAATTTGAGGTTTCATCCATAAATTCAAGTCTTCTTAAAACTAGTTTGAGGTTGAGACAATGGTTAGGGTATAATGAAATGGTTGGCCTTTCCATTGGTCATTGTCAATTTCTCTAAGATATAACATCATGCTTTGTATTTCAAAGCCATGGTTACTCTATGCATGGGTTTCATACCTTCATTTCTAAACTGGGGGCATGTTTTTAAGTAAACTCTATAACTTATGAGCTCAATATTGCCCCTAGGGACTTATTGGAATCAAAGAACCAAGCAACATGAAATAAACACTCAATATAAAGAAAGACACCAACTAAGGAAAATAAGAAAATATGTACATGCCTATGCACAAACAAGGAATGAAAAAGAAAGAACATGGAAATAAACTAACTAGCATACCTGCATTAATTTAATGATCTTATAGTTTTACTCCATTAAGACCCCAGGGAGAGAAACAAAGAAATAGTGTTTGAGGTATTGCCCATTGGTGGGTAATGTAAACTCTACTCCTTGTAAGTCTTTGAGCTTAAAGGTATTATTTCCTAATGTTTCTGAAATCTAGTATGGGCCAATCCACAAGGGTGTGAATTTACCATGTTTTCCCTTAGGCTCAGATGCTTTATCCCAGAGGTGAACAAAGTCTCCTTATTTAAACACCTTGATTTTGGACCTTTTATCAAACCATCTCTTGATTGTGGTTTGATGCCTGCTAAAATCAAAAAAGGCTTTCTCGCTTGCATCTTCTATCTAAATTATATCCATTAATCTAAAATTGGCTAGCTCTTGGATCTCCTCCATGTATTCTTGCATAAATATGTATATAGGAAACTTAAGAGTGTTGGGAAAGATAGGTTCCCATCCATACATTAATATAAATGGTGAGGATCTTAAATCTTTCTTGATTCTTATCCTACCATCCCAAAGTGAAAATTTAAATATCATATGCCAAGTCTTGGGCTTGTCTTCGACAAACTTATTGATTGCTTTCATGTTAGGTTGTGGAGCTAAAAGCTTCAACTGTTGCAGACATGGAGGAGGTTGCTAAGTTCCAGGGAGACTGGCATCAGCATAGTATAGTGCAAAAGTCAACCGACATTGGCAGGTGTGAACTGAAGACAATCAGCATCGATAGGAGGTCGGCTGACATCAATCACCTCCAAGCAGACAGGGACCGACGTCAGTTGCCTGTGGTAGTTCAGAACTGTTCGTTGCATGAATAGTTAGTTAGTTGAACTGAGTGTTTGCATGTAAAGGGCTAATTATAGTCTCGAGCTGCATGTCTAATTATTGTAATTAGAGGTCTATTTTTGTATGCATGGGCTCCTATTTAAAGACCCATGAGGCATGTATTGTAATTAAGAAGGCAAGTAAAAGCATTGAAGCAAGGAAGCAAGGTCAAGGAGATCTACAAGGTGTAAGATTAAGGAGATCAGGCTAAGCATTTAAGGAGGGGATAACAACTCAGGTTGTTGAGTTGGTTGTGGTTGATCAAGAGAGAGAGGGAAGAAGTCCTTGAGGTGTGGCAAGCCTTTGAGGTGGAAGAAGAAGTGGCATCTTCTTTATTGTATTTTCTTCTATTAGTATTTAATACAAGAGTGTGTATTGTCTCTCAAATTCTTTGTTGTTTCAAGTTTCTAATTACTTAATCATTCTAGTATAATTCCATGTTTAATTGATTATAAGAAAAGTAATCAATTGTGCTTCCTTGGAGGGGTTCCTAACATTTCATTAGGTTATTATTTGTTAACTCAAATACTCCATTCCCTTGGGGATAATGGTTGGATGAAAACTTGAAAGTGATTCCATTATCATAATCCCATTTAGTCATCTCTATAGATGTGAAGGTAGACCCATTATCACATACTAGAGATACTAGAGTCCCAAACTTGGTATATATTTTTTGTTCTAAGAAGTTGATCACTTCTTTGGTTCTTCATTATTTAGTGGCTACAACTTTAGTCCACCTTATACAAAATTCTATGGTAGTAAGGAAATAATTGTGACCTTTAGATGAGTTGGGGTTGAGTACACCAATAAATTCCAACCCTTATCAAGCAAAAGGTTTATCAATCATGACTGGTTGTAGAGGCGTTTCTACCTTTGGCTCCCTAGTGCTAAAGATCTAACATGAGTGGCATTCTCTCACATGTTTTTGTGCATGTTTAAAAATGGTTGGCCAATAATATCTAGCTCTAAAAATATTATGGGTCGTGGTCTTCCCAAATGGATGCCCACTACCCAACTTTTCATGAAAGGTACTCATGATTTGGGTGGCTTCTTCTTGAGAGACACACCTTAGGTAGACACCTTAAAAATTAATCTTATATAAGACCCCATTCTTGATCAAGTAGTGGGATAAATTTAACCCTAGGGCCATCTTTTTCTCCCTAAATAGACCTATAAGACAAGTATCATTGATTATCAAATGTATGATTGGATCATATCACTCACTATCTTGAAAGTTTTGATTATACACCTGCATAATACTTAGCCTAGAGTTAGTATTAGTAATCATCTGAATCAAACCTTGGCACCTTACCAATTTTTTTGTTTTCATTTATAGGTCATATTCCTACAATATTGACATCCACTTATCTATACATTCCCCCAGTTTAGTCTGACTTAACATAAGTTTTGTGGTAGGATCAAGTAAGATGGTAAGCACCTTATTTCCAAAGATGTAATCCCTAAATTTATAAACTACCTTGATTAATGCACATGCTTGTCTTTACATCAATGAGTAATTTAACTTAGCATTATTGAAATTATTTCTCATGAAAGTTATTATGTGGTCACACCCTTCAATTTTATAAGTTAACATTCCAGCCATAGTGTGATCAGATGCAAAGGAATAGAGATAGAAGTCCCTTGAAAAATTAGGACTTATAAGGACTGGATCTTGATTGATGGCCATCTTGATATCATTAAATGCCTTTTTGGAATCCTCATTCCATGTGACTTTGGCATCCTTATTCAGCATTTCATTTAGTGGTTTGACTATTTTTGTAAAACTAGAAATAAACTTTCTTATAAAATTAATTTTACCAAAGAATGACTTTAACTCCTTTTTACTATTTGGAGGCTGTATTATAGATATGGCCTCCACCCTTTTAGGGTCTATATAGATCCCTTCTTTGGTTATAACATGACCTAATAACTTTCCTTTAGTTACATAAAAGATACTTTTATTAGGGTTCAAGGAAATGTCAGACCTTCTAAATCTTTCAAAAAATTGTTGTAAATGCATGAAGTGATCTTCCATGTTTTTAGAAAAAAATATTAGATCATCAATATAAATAATGACGCATTTACCTATTAGGCCTTGGAAGGCATGATTCATAACTCTTTGGAAGGTGGATCCTACATTGATGAGTCTAAAGGGCATTCTCTTGTAAGCAAAGGTCCCCCACTTTGTGATTAAATTGTCTTCATCTTGTCCTCCTTATCAACCAATACTTGGTTGTAACCTAAAAGCCATAAAAAAAGGACATCATAGTTGATCCTAAAATAGCTTGAATTACTTGGTCTAGGGAAGGAATGGGATAGTTATCCTTCTATAATGCCTTGTTCAAATTTATGAAGTTTATACAAATTCTAATCTCACCATTATTCTTCCTAAATGGCACCAAATTATCATATCCTAGAATATAGAAGTGTCTTAACCTCTTTAAATATCATTGGTTCGAATACAAGCTTTACAAGCCTTTTTTTACCTAAATTGTTTACAACTCTCTTTAAGGGGTATAGTATGTGTGATTACCCTTGGATAAAATATCTTTAAGGTAATCATAGGAATATGCTATGACATCTCTGTATTGGGCAAGGAGTTCCTTAGCTTTCTTATTCTCAATGTTTGTACAAGCCTTCCCAACATTTACCAATCGAGGATGATCATGAAGGCCTAGATCAATAGTATTATATTCCTTCCCATTTACCTTAGGAACCTTGGAAGCATCAAAAAGTTTGTCTTGATAGAAAATTATTTCTAAATAAATCATCCCCTTAGGAATTTTGTTGTCATTCAACTGAATGACCTTGCCATCAAATTTATCTTCCCTAGATGGATTTGCATTAGCCTCATCAACAATGTGAGCATCAAATGCTATATAATTGGTTATGAAATATAATATATATTGGTCATCATTTAATACTTGAAAGTGATTAATATTGGCATGCACTGAAGGACAAGGGATTATCTCAATGCTAAAATTTAGAGAATCTTAGCTAGGCATGAGGTTGGTGGCAGAAGATGACAACCCATCATCAGCTTAGTTTTCTTCCCTTGAGATGGAAATGTTATTGAAGGTATCAAAGGATTATATCAAGTCCCATATAATTAAATTATATCTTTTTAAGTATGAGATTTTACATTGGTATTTTCTTCTTACCTAGTTGACCACTAATTCTAAATCCCCTTAAACTAGTAACTCCTTGACCTTGTTTTTTTATGACAAACTGTAAACCTAGAACAATTGTTTCATACTCAATAAGATTGTTAGTAAAAGGGAATTAGAGCCTATAGGAAGCATGATACATTTTATTAGTGGGATTGGTTAAGACAACACCAGCCCCTAATCTAGTACTACACTTAACACCATTAAAATGCAATTTCAATCATCCAAGAACAACTTGAGCATTCTTGGGATCACATATCTTATCAATATCTAGGGTGAAGACCCCTAAGTCTAAGGCAATTATGTTGACCCTCTCATTTATATGATTATTATCAATTATCATATGCTTCATTCTTGGTTCTCTCTCAACCCTATTTTGATTGGGGACCCCCTTCCAAGGTAGCCACAAATGTGAGTAGTCTGTAGACATGTAACCATTCAAAGCCTTGGCTCATTCCCTACTTAGTAAGATTCCATAAACATCAAGTATTTCAACCAATTTAATATCAATGAATTGTTACACCTTAGTCTCAAAATCCAATTGCATATGAACATTTAATAATTCTCTTATAACCTTAAATCTATATTTATCCAATTGGGTGAGAACCCTATCAAAATTTATAGGTGTTAAACCAAGTTGCTTGCATCTACCTATAGGCATGATATTAGTAGATACTCTTGAATATAATAAGAAATTATGCAAGTTTTTACCAAAAATCTTGATAGTGAACAAGAAAGGAGGAGACTCAGATTTGGCTTTATGCATAGTCATGTTGGCATGATCAGTCTTGGGTGGATTGTTATGCTTCTTTGACAAGGATTCTAACAAGAGGTCCCTTTGATCTATAGTTTGTGTGAGTTCATGAAATGTGATATTATCCTTTATCTTCTTCATATCCTTAACTATGTTATGCCTAGATTTACTAGAAGAACTAGGAATTTCAACATTGGTTTTAAAAGTACTCCCTTTTGGTGGCTCTAGATTGTTGCTTGAAGAGGTATCAAGTGGAGTTCCAAAATTATTTGGAGGAATTGAGGTATTTAAATGCTACCTCTACTCTCTATTCCTCAAGGGGTAATTCTTTTTCAAGAATTTTTGAAAGGCCTAGACTTCTTTAAAGATCTTATCAGGCTCATTTTCCTCTTGAAAGTAGAAGTCAAAGGTGTCCACCATGAAGGCCTACTCAGATGGCTTAGATCTAGAATAAGCTACACCATTTTCTTTGTTAAGGATCACTTCAAATGTATCCAACTCCTCTTGGAAAGCCTCAAAGGCTTTTCCAAATTCTATATAATCAATTTTCCCATGCTTGGCTATGAAATGTACCCTACAATAGTTAGGTAACGTAATATCAATAAGATTAATGTCCATATTCTTTTTATCAAAAGATGGTTCATTAGCTTTTTTGTTTTGAAAACTATCATTTTAAAATCTATTGCTTTTCCTATTAAACCTTTGAAATGAGAAATTCCTCTAGAGTGCTCTCTGATATTACCTACTTGTTTTTAAAACTAAAAGAAATCAGTGCTTAATTTTTAAACCATTTTCAAGATAGACTCATTCTCATTTTTTGGAGTTTCAAAATTGTGCACTTGATTATTGTTAGCACTTACAGTTGGTAATAAATCTCATTGATCACCTATATTAAATTCATTAGTAGGATGACTCAGGAATCCTAGATGTTGATTTGAGGTCACATGACTTAAGGGCAATTAATTTAGGTTTAGAATTTGATTTCATACTGGGAGGTTTTGGTTATTTTTGGGGAAAAAGTTCATCATAGGCATATGTGGGTTCATATTTGGGACTGAGAAATCCATTTTCCCCTAGGGTTGTATTTGATCATTAATGGTCACTAATTTAGAGTACACTTGGGCCATTGAAACTATAGCTGGGATAGATCTTTTCAAGAATGTAGAGGTCATAGGATCCATTTCATCTTTGTATATCTCTAAAGCTATAACATCATTAGGCTTATACAACTCTATGGTTTTGCTATACATATTTTTAAATATAGCATTAAATGACATGATAGACTCACTAGTGTCCCTTCTAATAGTGGTGAATTGATGGTAAATAACATAAGGACTGATAATCTTACCAAATTGATCAATGAACACATTATTGAAATCATTCTAACTTGTAATGTAATTATCAGGAAAGTTTAAAAACCACTCATAAGATACGTATTTAAAATTGAAAGGAAATATCCTACCTGTTATATCCTTATGTATGACATTAAGTAGCCTTAAGGTAGCTTTAAAAGACTTTATATGTTCCTTACTGGTTATTATTTTGGTTGGAATAAATTTAGGTAGATATTTCTCAAGATTCCTTGGGAGATCATGAACTACCCCTAACACATTAATTTAAGAATCCCCTAACCATGCCATACCTAGATGAAGGTCAAAGGTGTAGGTACCTTAAAGAGGTGAAATTGGAAGAAACTTGGATATCCTACATCTACCTTTAATATGTCTATCTCTCTTATGTACCTCAAGCTCAAGTAAAGGTTCTTTGGTTAATGAGTGTGATCTTGTTCTGATATTTGGCAATTCCATCTTGAAATTTGAGGATACTACTGAAAATATGATGTGTCAAGTTAAATTTTATGAAGAACAAGAGTTAGACCTACACATTGAGCTTATTTTGTAAAGGTGGTATGAAAATTTGTAAAGGATGTTGATTTTTGATTGAATTAGCTCAAAGGTGAACTGAAATATGTAAATATGGTTTATATTTGCAAGTATAAGACTAAAGGAGCTTAGATCTATGAAATATATGCCCACCTTTGATTTTATTTTATTTTTTTAAATTGTTTTAACCTCAAATACTATGGATTTTCAAACTTAAAGCTAAATTTACTAGAAAAAAACACTAATTCTCAAACAACTTCAAAGGAAATAGAAAGGGGCACTGGAAATAACAAAGATCAATGATCTTTATACTTTTAAGCAAAGAATTCACTCAAAAACATGAAGATATTTTGATCTTTAGGTGAAACAATTCTAAGATCAATAAGGATTCAAAGAATTTGGCCCTCCTTCTAGCACCAATGGGAGCTATCCTATTGATTATTCTAAATTTACCATAGGTTCCCTTAGTGTTTAAAGAACGCTTCTCATTTTAGAATTTAAGAAATTCAGAGCATGAGTTGTAGGTTTTGGCAATGTATTTGCATGTGGTGAAATAGTAGCAGAGTAAGATAACTGATCCATAATATTTATATAATTTGGTGGTTGGGAGCCACTGCGCCCTATTATTTGTGAATATTCTTTAATACTTAGTGAGTTACTTTCCTAATTTAAGATACAGACTAATCTAAGTGGATATTTATAATGTGGCTAAAAATAAAGTGGTCTTGGTGTAAAAAAGGAGCAAAGAGAAGGGTAGGGCACATAAGAAATTATTGATTGCCAATTTTAGTCCTAAACATTATGATAAATTATCAATGGCAACTAAATACACATTTATCAAATATATAATGCAACATATCCTAAGATCAAATCTCACTATATATCAAGAAAACTTCAAGGTAAAATGTTTAAGAATCACAAGTAAGAACCAAGTCTACTTTAGGGATTTACCACTATAATCAAATAACATTTGCACATTTGAATATAGAGTAAAATGAAATGAAGTAGAGCCTAAGATCTTTCAACTAATCTATCATAGGCACAAATTAGAAGCCCTGTGATTAAAGAATACTATTCATAATTGAAAGACACTATTCCAATTCAAGACCTTTACTAACAATTGATAGAAAATCTATATTAGCAATTAACACATCAAAAATGGGAAATCCTTGTAGAATTCCTTGATATTATTAATTATTTTAGGTACACAAATTTTTCTCATAAAATTACCTCCCTTTACAATGGTCATACATGCCTTTATAGGAAGACTAAGCAGTATATCGGTCCATAACAAAATATAGGTGTACAAAGATAGGGACAACTATCCTTATAATTTATAAAATACAAGTGATTTTCCAAATTATACTGACCTAGAGGCAAATATGCTAACAAACTAGCATATTCCATTACAATGGTATATTCTACTTCAAAAATGTTATAAATTTTTTATTAAATAGAATATGCTCAATTTGATGGTGGGGCCCTAGTTATTGTTGATCGAGGATGCTCATGGATTTCCCATGTTGTTCATCAATTAAGTTAAAGTCCATAGCAAGCTTCATGATCTGTTCTTCCTCTTGATCCATCAGGTCATCAAATTCTTTGTCATTTTTATCCATGGTCTCTTTGATAGTCCTAGCTTCATTTACTCTTTCCCCTGCATTTAGTATCACACCCAAGATTTTGCTATTTTTGCCCTCAGATTTGCTTTGGCCTTTTCCTCTAATTTCCTAGATTACCAAAGTATCCCTTTGCTTGAATTCATCATCACTAATGATCCCAAGGGAATTAGATTATGCAATCTCTATAATCATGGTCATAATAATTTATTCAGTTCTTATAATTAGTTCCTTGTCTTGTTTTAGGACCCTTTGCATATTATTGTGCCATGCACTTAAACTCTAAACCTTTTCAATCATAATAACTAGAATTGTGCTCAAATGCCCAAAACTGATGATCTTAAAGTTTGGGATCTTCTTCTTTACCTAAATATTGAGGAGTTGAGCTATTTTATCCTTAGAGGCCTACCACTAGGTGACTAAAATCTTGACTAGTTTGCATTACCCTTCAATGTACTTTGTCTTAATTTCATCAACTTAAGTGCCTCAAACATGTCATAAAATGACTTGTCAATTAGCTTAAATATTATATCTGACACTCATAGAATTACATATTTTTCTATGTTTTCTTTCTCTCTTTCCAAGTTCTAGATCCTCTACTTCATACCTTGGATTCCAAATTTAGCTTGTGCTGAGTGGGATTCAATTAGACTTTCCACATCTTCCTCATGAATTTTAGCCTCTCCACATTGTTGGCCACCCACTAGAGTTAGTCTTACAAATGGTTTCACCTTTTAAAAGGTGAGTTATTCTATCCCAATCATAGCTATCTTGGTTGTTATTCTTCCTAACCTAGTTGTGTTAAGGTTGAAATGGATAGTAGTGACTGGTTCCTTGAATTGGGGAGGTTCTAAGACCTCCACACTTGAGCTCATAGATGCTACTAGACCATCTATCTTCTTTCCTTCTAGCCTTTAAACAACCATAATTCTTATTTCTTCTTTCTCTTCCATTATATCCATTACCCAAGGCTTCATATCATCTTGTATTCCCACATCAGTGACCCTTGTCATGACCCAAGAATGAGAAAGAGAGGGGATCTTTTACAATTTCCCATAGATGAACTAGTCAAGAATGATTGGTTCATGGATTGGTAACTCATCACTAAATAGATTTACTTCACTAGTTGGATGAGTGAAATTGAATCTCAATTTATTCATTGGTCCCATAAGGACCAATGCTAGTTCTGCTTTTCTCTTCTCATGGGATGCTATTGGGAAAAGGTCTTTCCCTATGTCTTCCTTGGGATCCTCTTCCCTATCAGAGTTAATGGCCTTTACAATTTCCTTAAGAATACCCTCAAATATCTCTTCTGATTTTAAGGCTATCATATCTACATGTTAAATTAGGAAAGGTGGCCTTTGGAGTAGTGTTGAAGATGGAGGCCCTTCCTCATGTCTCTCTTCTAGCTTAACCTCTCCAACATTCTCCTTCCCTCTGCTTTGTTCACCCTTATCTTGCTCATCTTATTGTTTGGGTTGTGTCTACTCTATCTAAGGTGGTTCATGGGATATTCCACATGGCCTAGGTAGTAGATGGTATTTCAAAGGGTGCATTGACCATGTTTCACTAGATGGCTTATTTTCCCTGAACAATCTATACTTAAGCTTAATGTTATGGCCTTGGATCTTGGACAATACCTATTCATAATTCTTATTCTTGATATATATGGTGTCAAGGACATTAATTTGACATGTATATTCTAGATTTGAGAGCTTCTTGTCCCTTAGATGGTTGCTAACTATATTTTTTTGATTCCACATTTGGATTTCATCTAGTTGGAAGCTAAATGAATCCTATGTGTGGACATAACCTCTACCTATTTAACGTCCTTTATTATGGTTTTCCCAATATTCAAGGGGAAGGGGTGGAGTAGGCCCTGCCTTTTCTCTTTTCAAGTCTTATCAATTTCATAGATGAGCTAGGAATTAATTTCCTACTCTAAAAGCTTATTTGGAATATATATTAGCAGTTTGTAAGGTTGAGTCATGATTCTTTCTATCTCAATGAATGTGTAATTAGGATAATGCCATACATCCCCTATAATTTAAACATATCTCTTGATGAGGGGGTGGAGTCTATACATGGGAACACCTGTGATGGCCTCCACTATAGCAAGATAAACATAGTCACAAATAAACTATATGTTATTCTTATACTTGAAGATGTGCAACTTGGATTAGTAGTGTGAGATGGTTGTCTTGCCCTCTATGGACCAATTCCTAATCCCAAGGAAGATGGTTGAGCCTAGAAGGGAATCAAGTAGGTATGACATTATAAAGAACTGATTTGAAGTATTTCTCTTGATGGCATTGAATTGTCTAGTTAGGAAAATAATGATTAAGTCTCTAATTAGAGGGGTAAATTTTTCCTCTACCATGAAGTGTACATATGGGACCTAGATCTTAATCACATAAGTAATTGAAAAGGAACCAAAGGCTCAGTTCAATAGAGCCATTATTACCCTAATATCTTATTTTAATTACGTGATAGGGATTTTTCCATCAAGGCTTCTAAATATGTGAGGTCCTTGGTGTTGCCAAGGTCTAAGGATAGAGTCCAGGTCATGGTTACTGGTCCACTCGACCTTGAAAAGCTCCACATATGGAAAGAAGATCTTGTAGTACTTCTTAAAATCAATATATAAAATGTAAGCTACCCCCTTTGAATTTCCTTCCCTAATGATCCATTCATTTTCTATTATGTAATCAACAAATATGGGTGAAAGGATGTCAATAAAATGTAATACCTCTAGTTTTATCATGGTGTGACAAAGGCCTACCACTTAGAAAACAACTAGGTCATAGTATCACATACTAATGTTGGCATTCCTATATTATTCCTATGAAATGGGTTGCAACTCTTCTATCATGAAGAAGAGATCACACCAATTCTTAATCCCCTAGATGTTTAATGTTATAAAGTCTAATTTTTTATCCTTGAATATCCAACCTTCACTATTTTTTGTCAAATAGAGCTCAATATCTTCCTTCAATTATTGTCTTCTAGTTTCCATGGTCTCTAATGGTTGCTAATTGATCATGTTAGATTGTAGATGGCCTTTGAAAAAGCTCTCTTATGCTCAAAAACACAATTAATTTATCTTTTGATAGAATTGTAACCAAATAAATCTATTTGGGGTGATTTTATGTAGGGTTTAGGGTTTTGGAGATTTAATGGTGGAAGATATCTAGGCTTCAATTTATATGTGTTATAGATTTGATTTGGACCTTTTCATCTATATCTTTGTGTTTTTGATCCCATGAGATCTTTAATTTTGTCCTTTTCTACTTGCATGGTGCTTATGTGGCACTGGTCTTGACCTTTCATAGTATTTTTCATAAATATCATTTGAACACTAGCCATTAGTATTTAAAAATGCATCCTTCATTTTGCACCATAAGATCAAAATACCAGATTAGCGTAAGTCATTGATTATAATCTGGGCCCTTAGATGTCATTGGGTTTCTCTATTGTAAACTTTGTGATTGTGACACTTGGAATTTTACATGCCTTTTCTATTCTCCAAATATTTTGGTCAATCACTCATTGACTGAGTATTGACCACATGGTGATCTTATGGGCCTTTTAAAATTCATTAGAACCCTCATGTTATTAGATCAAATCCATTGATGGGGCATGAACCATTGATCTGTAAATAATGCTTGAACATTAAGTTAGTCTATTATTAAATTCATGATCTAGGCTTAAGTTCCTTAGGTGAAGGTTTGTTTTATGTTTATCAAGCACTAAATAAAACTTAGGCTAAGGAACCTATGCCTACATTTCCAAATTTGTAATGAAGGGGTGAGGGTCTAAAGATGCTACACATGAGAAACCTTTGGTTAGCTTACACTTTGTGTGGAAAGGGCTTTCCTTTTTAACATAAGACTTAGCATAAGCTCATAGTTTTAAGGTTCATGATTTTTTTAAACATAAGGATCCTTATGCATGAATATAGCCTAAGTGTTTATATTATAAGACCATTTATATATTTTTAATGCTGAAGGATCCTATTATTGAACATATTTTGAGCATTTCCTTTAGATTAAGAAGCCACTTTTGAGTTAAAATATGACTTTAGAATGTCATTTGAATATTAAGTAAGATATTTCATTGGGTTACAATTGATAGTCTTGTAGATGTCAAATGCACCCTCATAGGTATCAATTTATGGTCATGTGGATGTCAATTTTAAACCAATGAAGTTTTAATTTTATTGGGCATAAATTTGATGGTTGCACGGGCATCAATTTTGTCTTTTCAGATGTTTGGATGATAGTTGTGTGAATGTCAATTTTAATTTTGTTAAAATATCCAGTGTCAAATGCAAGGATGCCACTTTGAATTTTTTGGGATTTCTAGGGTCTTGGTGTTAATTCACCCCATTGGATCAAATGCCATGATAAAGCAACAATCATAGAATCTTGATCTAGGGACTTTCTATTGATTGGTAGTCATGTATAGTAGGCCCCTTTCCTTTTAATACTTGAATGTGATAGTGTCGTGTGTCCATATTTTAGGATTATTTCATCATTTTAAATTTTAAATTATGTTTCACTCCATTTGATCGGGTCATAGTGAGTAAGTGTAGGTCATCAAATTACCAAAGATAGATGCCATTTAAGCTAAATTTTGGGTTATCTTCGTGTCATTGGATCAAATCCCATGATAAAATGACAATCGTAGGATCCTAAAAAGTGTGAGGAACTTATTTTTAGTACCATGGAGATAATAAAATCTTAGGCTTAAGGTGCTAATACTAAGGTTGTGATTGTATTAATGAATATGTTAGGGCCTTAGTATTAAAGTCTTAGGCTAAGTTATGGAATATGAAAGGACCCTGCATGATGACATTTAGTTAGGCCATATGAAACATTAGAAAATGGGTAAATAATGAAGGGGATCAAGTTTTTTATTTAATATGTGTTAAAAAACATGACTAAACCTAGAATATGTGCTTTATACTTAAGTCTATAACCAAATTTTAAAATGGTTCCCACCTTTATTCAAATTTGAACTAAGGGTTTGCCAGGGTTTTAGAATATAGAATTCATGGAGATATAAACCATGGAACATCAAAATAACATCCAAAAAAACTTCATTATAAATTTTAGTCTAGATTAAATTAGATCAAAACCACATAGGCCTATCTCTTAACAAAGTGGATGATCTTCAAATTCTATAACATACCTTGACATGCTAAAATTTCCATGTTTTATTTTGAGAGACTATCAAGGGTCCCAATTCAAAAAAAATGGGGTATCTTGGTCCCAATAGTAATATAATCCTATAATACAAAAACCAATCTTTAGTTAATTACCAACTACACATGGAGCACCAACCCCAACTAGTTAAGCACCCACTCAACTAGGCTTTAGCAAGCACCAACTTGGAAAGAAGTACTAACCCCCTAGATGACTCATCACAAACTAAACCACCTAAAACTTTTGATCACCTTCATAAAACCTTGTTACTCACATAACATATGATGATCATCTTCTTCAGATCTTCTCTCTTTTCTACTCCTCTCAAACTACCTTCTAGGCTTCTTCACTCAACTAGGTCTCTTCAAGAAAGATTAGGTTATATGACCTTGATATTCATCTCTATTATGCATTTTATATATTAATTATTGTTTATATACATCCTCTGATGATATAAAAGACCTCCTTCATCTCTTCAATGTGTTATTTCATTTGATTACACATTCTCTTCACTCACACACAATTAGGCCTATTAGGCCTTGCTTTTATACAAGCCTCATACTCATAAACACCTTGGTCATCCACACATACTTTTACAATTATATTTTACACATAATAGCCTTAGGAAACATTAAAATAATAATAAATAAAAATCTTAGGTTGGTCCCAAGTAAATAGGCTACATTCCTTCTTTAGGAATCATAAAGACTTATTAGGCCTTCTTAGTCACATGCTACACTTTGCCTTCCTTGGAACACTTTAAAAACCAAAAATGATAGGAAAATATCATATAAAAATCAAATATGCCTTATCTAACATCCTATGAGCACCATGACACCTTTTTAGTTCTAATTACCACTTAAAACACACCATTAGTATTGTTTATGTTAGGCCTATGTGTACTCAAACACTATCTGATATATCACATGCTTTATCACCTATATGTAATGTAATAATAACATAAAAAAAAGTTTATAGAATATATATTACCTTTATTTCATATAAATTCACTTGATACATTTTGACCCAATGGCCAACATTGGTCTTACTTGCCCTTTAGGTCTCATGGAGACCTACTTCATTAGATCTGCTCTCTTGATGTTGAGACATGATATTATTGGATCTATATGGACTTCTCCAACCATAAAAAACCAATAAAAATATTTTTAAATTAATTATTCTAACCTCTTCCATGGTTGGTTATATCTTTATCCTTTTTTCATACCCTGAATCCCTTTTTAGGATAGACTACCCTATTAGGCCTGTACACCTCAAAAATTGTCTTGCAAGAATGAATTTCAATCACTCATTTATAAACTCTCCCATGAAAAATTAAACATATATACATTTAATATATTACCTCATGAAAATTCAAAACTAATTTTATCAACTTCACTTAAAAAATAATGTCTTAAGAATAACTTTGCAACTTGCTCACTCAAAACTGCCATAATACTCAAAAATGTAGTCATAAGGAATTAGACTTCAAACACCTATGTAGATAATTTTATTGACTCTTTATGAATTAAAATTATCATATGAAATATTCAAATAATACTCAAATTAAAAACTCATAAGTTTTAATGTCAAATATTGGTCTTACAGACCAATTCCGTGACTTACAGTCTCACAATCCAATCCTGAACAAACAAGCCATTTTATGACCAATTTTATTCACTTAAAATGACATTAAAAATTATACCAAGAATTAATATTACTTATAAGTCATTATTAAAAACTCCATACACTATATTTCATCACTCTTTCATGATATTACACTCAAATCTAACTTTTCATCATTGTAACTTAGAATTGTCAAGACTATTAAAAACATAGTCATGAAACATTAACCTTATAACACTTTTATATATACTTTAAAATACTTCAAATATATGAAAAATATTATATTAAATTTATATAAAATATTTAAATACAAAATAAATATGTTATAATGTCAAATATTGGTCTTGTAGACCAATATTTTGATCTCTCTCCTTATAGTCACACCAAAAATAGAAAGCCATTTTGGATTCAATTTTTCAACCTCTCTACTTGACTTTAAAACCATTTTACAACCATGAATAGGACATAAAATTCCAAAAAAACATTTTAATTCACTTCAATCAATCACTCTTTCATGAAAATACATCAAGAATAATCTTCTCATCACTACTTGGGTTTTGCACATTTTGCTCTATTCGGCCTGTTAGCAACTAGCCCATTTGGATCACCGAATTTGCACTCTTAAAGACTGTAACCTATCTATAAAAGATATTTTAAATCAAATAAAATTCTATAAATTTTCCATCCACTAATTTTAAAACTTAGTACAATACAAAGTTTGATAGCTACAATAACTTATTTAGAAATAATCTTGTAACTCATCATTTTATGTCTCCTCTCTCTAACCAATACAACCTAGAGGTACCTGAGAGAATCCAATATAATATAAAATATCTTACCTTATCAATTCAATCCATATTGATCAATTTTTATCAACAACTTCAACATCAGATCCTTATTAGGGTTTTAGGAGGGTTTAAACATGTTTCCACTCTTAATGATCGTTCATGAAGCATAGCCACTCAATCCAAAAGAAAGTTCCTATAATTTTTATCTAGGATCCTTACCCATATACCATGAATTTATTATGTTTCCATACAAATATCTAACAAGCTAACAAGCATAATAATATCCTTTTTGGGTTGAGAACCTTTCATTCTAAGCAATTGAAAGACCTAAAACCCACTTTTCATGCCTTGTCCTTCAAACTATGACCTCAAATTACATGAATAAGCTTAAAAAAACTTTACTCGCATTTTTAAATGATTACCTACTCACACTTTCATTAGAAACTGATCCTAGTACCCCATTAGGCTCACACACACTCTCTCTCTCTCTCTACACCATAGTCTTCATACCTTACTAGGCTTTGAACTATCCTTCATGCCTCTTTTCATGATATTAACACATCACTATCATGATTAACATGTCAATTTCATTCCATAAAACTTATATCATTCTTAAAACTTTCAATACATTATTTTCATGCCTTGACACTAGATCATGATATCTCATTAGGTTAGATAGGGTCTGGAACTGGGCTAGTTACAGACTTGGACTGAATATCTTACCCCTATAGGCTCACATTGAAACTATCCTTGATGATTATACACCTTTCTCACATGCCTTAAATTAACCTCAAACAATATCATACCTTTGTACATATGTCTGCACATACATCTTCATGACATGATTGTGCTTGCTATGACTAGGCTTCTTAAGCACTTAGAACTTGACACACAGACCTATACTCACTCATGATTATCTAAATTATATCATTAAATATAGCATAATAACACTATTTAAACATTAATCTCATATGAACACTCTTCAAGCTTCTTAACACAAATCAATGCCAATTAAACCGACCTTGCTCTCATCAACACTCTTATAGACCTACTTGTCAACATACCTTCACAAGAAATTTCTCATATCACACTGTAGCACTCTCTCATGACCTTATTCAATTTTCATTGATATCTCAAAAATATCTTCCAAGAAAATTTGACACATCACACAACCAACTAACCTTGATCATCTAGACACTAGTTTTAAAACAACTACTTGACATCAACCTCATTCACCATGATTACTCTCTCTCTCTCTCATAGCAATAACACTCACTATGCTAGCATAAGAACTCATCATACACATACCTCAAATCTTAATTTACCATGAACCTTCATAATAACCTTTGACATAAATTACAACATCAATGTCAAAACTCAACGATTAATTACAATGCTCAATAATCTCCCCCTTTGTCATTGATGGAAAACACACTCAAAAAACTATGCCAACCACTCTTGATGGTAACCATCTACCAGATCTATAACTTTCCTTTTCTTTCCCTTTTTTTATCTTTCTCCCCCTTTTACATTAATGACAAATTCTCACTTACAACTACTGGAATCACACTTTCTCCCCTAAGATGATAGTACCTCTCAAAGACACTAGATTTCACACAAAATATTCAAAAACTATGATAACCACTCTCTTGACAAAGAACTCAAAGCTACCAAGCTCACCCTTAGACCAAGCATATCTCCTTTAAATGAACTAGGAAATTAAGATCACTTACCTTCCTTGACATGACTAAATAAGATCAAACTCTTGATCACATACTAGGCTACCACACTTTTGACACTGACTATAGAATTAGGGACTCCTCCTTTGTATTCACATATCAACATATGAGTCAATAGGACTCTTAAACCATACTCATATTCCTTCAAGAATCTTGACACCAATACCCATTCTTAACATAGATCAAGATCAACTACTTCATAAATAGATAATAAAAGCTTACCTCTCATATACCAATTAACTGCACTTGGACCTCAAATACCTGATGTCAACCTTAGATTTCTCATCATGCTAACTACTACACTTTAAAAATCATGCATCTGTTGATAGAATAATGTATCCATGAAGCCTAATGTAGTAACCCATTTTCATAGGGAACTAAACCTCTATGAACTTAGGAGATTCCTAAATCTCTAATCTACTCTTCTCATCTATCTTGTAATCATGAGACTAATAGTCTCTTTTTAAAATCCACTTAGACTTGACAAAAACATTTCACTCATCTACCTTGGAATCCTTATTCTTGTCTTTGACTTCTTTGTCAATATATGTAGATAACACATGTTCTTGACATTCCTTAACATCTGATTCTTACTCTACTTTATCAAATAGTCCTTTTGACTATTAGATTGATCATGACTCACCTTGAATTCATTTGTTTTCCATACCAAATTTTGACCTTTCTCATGCACTCTAGGAGCTCCATAACCTTGTTATGTATTGAGGGCATTCTAACCTTATTAGGATAAAATATTGAAATATGTCCCACATTATGAAAACTATAGAAAACAACATTACTATTCTTACGTCTTGATTGATCACTCCTTCTCCCATGGTCCTGTGACAACTCATTCTTGGAGCATCTTCTACACTCTCTTGCTCTATGACCAAACTAACTACATGGGAAATAATAACCATTGAATGAATTTGCATACCTTATGCCATTAGGATATCTAATATAATTTTTCTTAAGAGTATTCTTAAGGTTGACATTATTATTCACATTAGCATTATCCTTGTTCTTCTTTTCATCTACTTTAAAACCAAGACCTACCTTATCATTGGCAAACTTTTGACTACTCAAAATTCCATATAGATCCTCAGTGCTCTTTTCAAACTTCTCATAGGTCTTCATCTTGTATGTGAGCTATTCATGATCAACCTTCAAATAATATATCTCTATATTAAAATAATCATACTCAACTTATTATAATCTAAACTTGGTATTGACACCTTCTAATTGATTCTTGATATCCTTGATGATCTTCTCATTACTTTTGGTTTCATTGACCCAATTACTATTCAAGTTTAATAACTATTCCTTAATATCCTTGACCATATATCTCAATTCATGCTTACTCTTCTTCTGATTCTTCAAATAATCTAGGGTGATAATGAGATCAACTTCAAGATCCATTTTAACTTCTCCTTCTTCAATGTCATAGTAGACTTCTTCATCATATGTCTTCTTGATCGCTACACATCTTGTGCTTCTTAAGATCACCTTAAATCTATTAAGCCTACTTCATAGCAATAGTCTCTAAAACCAAATATTGAAAACATAATACCTAAGAGGGGGATGAATAAATGTCTTAAAAACATTCATTCAATTCCACTTAAGCATACATGAACCATTCATACAAACATGAACATCTAGCAAAGTATATACAACCATACAAGATCATAAAACAAGATAACACATTACATAAGTGAGAAACCCTTAATGGGAAGAAAACACACTAATATATACCAATAAAATATATTAATATAATACAAAAACCAATATTTAGTTCAGTAATAACTACACATAGAGCACCAACCCCAACTAGTCAAGCATTGACTCAAGTAGGCTTTAGTAAGCACCAACTTGCAAGGAATCACCAACCCTCGAGATGACTCAACACAAACTCAGCCACCTAAAAAATTTGATCACCTTCAAAAAATATTGTTGCTCACATAACATATGATGATCACCTTATTTAACTCTTCTTTCTCTTTTACCCCTCTCAAATTGCCTTTTAAGCTTCTTTGCTCAACTAGGTCTCTTCAAGATAGATTAGGTCATATAACCTTGATATTCATATATAGTAACCATGTTATATATTCATGATTTTTTATCTACACCCCTATGTTGGTCTACAAGGCCTCTTCAGATCTTCAATGCGTTATTTACTTTGCTTACACATTCTCTTCACTCACACATAATTAGGCCTATTAAGCCTTACTTTTATACAAGCATCATGCTCATACACACCTTGGTCAACCAAACATACTTTTCCACTTAGGTTTTCCACATCATAGGCCTTAGGACATGTTACAAAAAGAATCAATCACAATCTCAAGATGATCATAACTCAATAGGATACATTCCTTCTTTAGGTTTCATAATGACCTATTAGGCCTTCTTAGTCACATGTTGCACTTTGACTTCATTAGAAAACTTTCAAACTCCATAAATAATAATAAAATATCATATAAAAATAAAATATTCCTTATCCAAAATCATATAATAAATGTGATACCTTTTTAGATCCAACTACCACTTGAAACACACTATTAGTATTGTTTACATTAGGCCTATGTACTCAAACACTATCTGATATCTCTCATGCTTGATAACCTATATGCCATTTAATAATAACATTAAAAAAAATTATAGAAGATATATGACCTTAAGTTCATATTAATTCACTTGGTACACTCTGACTCAATGACCAACATTGGTCTTACTCACCCTTTAGGTCTCATGGAGACCTATTTCACTAAGGCTACTCTCTTGATGTTGATATTTGATCTTATTGGATCTATATGGCCTTATCCAAACATAAAAAACCACTAAAACACTTTTATAATGAATTAATATGATATATTCCATGATTTTTTATATTTTCATCCTTTTTTCATACCTTGAAGCCCTCTTTAGGACAGACTACCCTACTAGGCCTGTACACCTTAGAAACTATCTTCCAAGAATGAAATTCAATAAATTATTTAATATATATCCCATGATGAATAAAAAATATAGAGATATAATATAAAACCTCATAAACATCAATAAATACTTGGAATAACCTCACTCAGATAATAATGGCTCAAGAACAACTTTGTAACTTGCTCACTTAGAACTGCCAGAATACTCAAAAACATAGTCATAAGGAATTAGACTTTAACCATCTGTGTAGACACTTTTATTAACTTTTGATGCATGAAAATTATCTTGTTACATATTTATATAATCATTAAATTAAAATATCACAATTTATAATGTAAAATTTTGGTCTTGCTGACCAATTCCTTGACTTATAGTCTCATAATCTAATTTGAAATAGACAGGCCATTTTGTGAACACATTTTATTCACTTAGACTGACATCCAAAACTTATAAAAATAATTATTATGATTATAATTCATGAATAAAAACTCAATTCACTATATTTCATCATTATTTCATGATATTACACTCAAATCCAACTTTTCATCACTGTAACTCAGAATTATCAAGTCTATCAAAAACATAGTCATGAAACATTAACCTTATAACACTTGTATAGAGAATTTAAAATAATTAAAATATATGAAAATGATTATTTAAAATTACTATACCATCTTTAAATACAAAATAAATATGGTATAATGTCAAATATTGGTCTTGCAGACCAATCTTTTAACCTCTCTCCTCACAATCACTCCAAAACCAAATAAGCCATTTTGGATTCAAATTTTCAACATTTATAATTGACTTAAAAACCCTATAAAAAACATTAATATGACATATAAGTACCCAAAAAAAATTAATTTACTTCAATCAATCACTTTTTCATGAAAACACAAATAATCTTCTCATGACTGCCTAGGTTTTGCACATTTTCCTCTATTAGGCCTATTAGCAATTAGCCCACTTGGATCACAAAATTTTCACTCTTAAATAATATAACCTATCTAAAAACCCTCATGTAAATAAAATAAAATTATCTACATTCTCCAACCAATCATTTACAAATTTATTTTAATACAACTTTTGGTAGTTATAAGAACTTCTTAAGAAACAAGCCTATAACTCATCATTTTCTCTCTTCTCTCTAACCAATACCACCTGGAGGTACCTAGGAGATTATAATATAATATGAAATATTTTACCTAAGAAATTAAATCCATATTTTGCATGTTTTATCAACATCTTCAACATCTAATCCTTATTAGGGTTCTAGGAGGGTTTAAACCTGTTTCCACTCTTAATGATCATTCATAAAGCATAGCCCCTCAATCCAAAAACAAATTCCTAGAATTTTTATATATTAAAATTACAAATATAAAATTAATATATTAGGTTCTAGTTCAAATTTTTGACAAGATAATGATCATAACAAAATCCTTCTCAGGTTGAGAACCCTTCATTCTAAGCAGTCGAGAGACCTAAAAACCACTTTTCATGCCTTGTCCTTAAAAATATGACCTCGAAACACATGAATAATTTTTAAAAAAACTTTAATAAAATTTTTAATTTCTTACATACTCATAATTATGTTTTAAATTGATATTGATACCCCATTAGGCTTATACTCTCTTTACATGATAGTCTTCATACCTTACTAGTCCTTAAACTATCCTTCATGCATCTTTTCATTATCTCAACACATCACTATCATGACTAAAATATCACTCTCATTAAATATAAATTATCTCATGCTTAAACACTTCTATACATCCTTTGCATGCCTTGACACTAAATCATGATATCTCATTAGGTTAGGCAGGGTCTAAAACTAGTCTAATTACAAACTTGGACTTAAGATCTTACCCCTATAAGCTCACCTTAAAAATATCCTTGATTAATATACACCTTTATCACATTAATTACATTCTAATCAAATAATATCATACATTTTCACATACACCTTCATGCTCACCATGTACATGCCTCTTCATGGCACGTTTATGCTTGTTGTGACTAAGTTTATTAAACACTTGGCACTTGACACACTAACCTTTACTCACTCATTATGATCTCAATGATATCACTAAATATTGAATAATAACACTCTTAAAACATTACTCTCACATCAACACTCTTCCAAGCTTCTAACATGACTCATTGCCAACTAAACTGACCTTGCTCTCATCAACACTCTTGCAGACTTATTTATCAACATACCTTCACAATAACCTTCTCATATCACACTATAACACTCTCTCATATTCAATTGTCATTGATATCTCACAACTCTCTTCCAAGAAACTTTGACACATCATACAACCAACTAACCTTGATCATCTAAACACTAGTCTCAAAACAACTACTTAACATCAACCTCATTCACCATGATTACACTCTCTCATAGCAACAACATTCACTATGTTGGAATAATAAATCATCATACACATACATCAAAGATTACTTGATCATACATCTTCACAATAACCTTTTACATCAATGATAACATCAATTCTAAAACTCAACAATCAATGACAATGCTCAATAGGTTATTCATTAATGCCTTTAGATTTTTTAGTTTTCAATATAGTATAAAGGAAATTTTGGAGATATTCAAGATTTTCACAAATAAACTCTCAAAAAAAAAATTAAATTGATATTTATCTATTTTTTCACATTCATTTTTCTCATGTGTTTCATTTTCATCATGACTAGATTTGTCCTTTATAAGTTTTTTTCAACATTTTTCTCATTTTCATTATTGTCACTCATTATTGGTAGAATTTGATAATGTATTATCTTGAGAATTTTTATGTGGTATAAAAGGAGCTCAAGATGATCAATATTTACACCACATATTTTATAACTACACCTAACCTACATACATATTAGCAAAATTAGAATATGAATACATACTACAATCTAATACATACTACAATCTAAAACTCTAGATGGCTAAAATCCATAGCGTAAGCTATAGCTTGCATAAGAATAGTTAGATGTTAGTTTCATCAAATGTTTGATCATTTTTAAAACTAAGGGTAAGGATTATATCCTAATAAATTTAAAAAAATATTGTTATATTATAATTTTAATTGAATAATTTAGATTCACATTATTCAATTATAGTGTTGAATTATGGAAGCATGCTAAAAATAGAAAGTAAAATTCCAAATAATAATTTGATTACTTAAGCATAAAGAAGAAATCATAGTTATCTTACTAAATGATGTGCAATCATATCTAAGAATTGAAGGTACATAAATAGTCAAGATGATGTTTATTTGTGATTTTTTAGATTCATTAAATTAAATCTTTGTCACCATGAACACTACATCAAAATATGGACACTAGAACCAATGCTTCTGTCCTAAAATTGATAGTCTACCCATAATGAATTACAAGTACTTTTATTTAAAAAATTACCTATGCCTATTAGGGTTCCCTTTTACGTTTCATATTATCTATTTGAATCATGTGTATAGGTTATGGATAATATTATGTAGCTTAAAACCCTAATTCTACCAATTAGTGCATGCCACCTTTCAAAATAAGGGTTAATGGGCTCAAGTGAAGTCAAGCTGACCTAAAATGACCCTCTATTAGTGATAAATACCTACATATCCATATATCTTAAAGAGGGCCTCAAATTTATTGATATATCCTTGTTATATGGGCTTGTGTGTGAATAATTATGCAATATGTTATATGTGAGTACATGTAGTGATCTAGCTTGTAACTTTGAAAATAATTCTAATGATTTTCTCTTTGGATGCTTAAAACCTATAATAATATTAATCCTATGACTGATATGAAAATTAAGAAGAATAATGGTAGTTTTTCAAGCTTGAGAGGTGATTTTAGATAGATGTGTGTTTGAAAAGTACATGATATTTCTTGATGATAATGAATGGTCTTTGACTTGTATTTATCCAACACCTTTTGAAATATTCTTGTGGAAGGGTTAAAATAACACCATAGTATGACCCATACATGTTGAAATATTTCCAAATTTGAGTGTTTGTAAGGTATGGACACTAGTGTTAGACCTAGGACACTAACATCGACACTAGTGTCTTAATATAGATGGTAGTGTCTAGGAGAATATGAAAATGTTGAAGATTTGAAATTGACAGTGAGGGACATATACCAGTTTTTAAGTATAATGTGGGATACAAGTGATCTAGGTAATCACAATATTAGGTTCAAACTATAAGATAAAAATTTAGGCACAGTGAAATGGTGAATGTGAGTCTTACAACAATAGAAATGTCCTAAATCAAAGGGTTGAGCCATGAGTGATAATTTCCAATTGTAAAAGAATAGTTTATCATATAAAATATAGATTTATCATCTACACAATGTGATAATGAATCCTACCTAGTGCAAGTGGTTTTTCTATAAAATATTTTATATCTTGAGCTAGATATAAGTGTTAAAAATGGGACATAATCATTGATATTAATGTCCAAATCTTGACCATAGTGTTTGGGCTAACAAAGATCAAATTTATGGAATCTAGTAAGTCGAGGAAGAAAATAATTATACCTTATTTTGCTTCTATACCTATCAAATTTGTGTGTGAATAATTGAATATTTAAGTATTATGTCTCCTTCATATTTCAAATTTCATAATATTATTTGGAATTATACTTTTATATATTTAACATATTCTCAAATCAACCTTTTCATAAAAATATTACAAATATGAATTCATTTAATTATCTTTATTTTAGAATAGCTTACTCCATATCTAATTAGATTATTCCACCAACCCTTAACACCAACCAAAAAGGGTTACAACACTTACCTCATATTTTTCATACCTAATTTAAATGATACAAATATTACTATGTTGACACCCTTTTTTAAATATGATACATTATTCAATGATTACATATTACTACACATGATGTAGTTAAATTTTATTATTATATGAGTTAATTTCATGATCAATTACCACACCTCAAAATGGGAAGAATTTTAATGGGCTTTTCATACATGATACATGCCTTTCCAGGATTAAAAAATAGTTTTGAGTTTTAAAATATAGTTTCAAATATTCAAAATGATCAAAATTTAATCATTGGAATAGATTATGGGGGCATATGCCATGCATATGACTCATGTTGTAAGTGAAAATAAAATATTCGTAGAATTTTGAGTAAATTATATATGTTCATGCACAAGTTGCAAACAAAATTCTCAATTTGCTCTACATATAATAACAAATTATACACACTATTATTTTATAAAATTTAAGGGACATGATATAGATTCATACCATGATTTTTAATACTACTTACTATCTATGGCCATGTTTAAAACATGGATCCCCTCCATTATATTTTGATCATGCATTCAGGAACAAAATAATAAAGTGATAATTGAATCTACAAGCCATATATAGTGGTTTATTTGATTGAAGTGAATAATGCATAACTTAGAGGTTTAGGGCCATCTAGCATTATGTTTGTAAATCCATTATGGGATTCAACCTCTTTCATGTCTTGAGGTTACAGAGACCAAAAGTAAATTGAGGTTTTTATATTCCCTTAACTTATAGCATGTCTAGGGATATGTGTGGATGACTTGTGGCTTATATAACCTTTCATATTATCTTGTCACATTTCTCTATGTTATTACAATGTTATTAGGTTTAGCCTATGGAATAACCATGGCTTAAGTAGAGTACATATATGAGGTAGTGGTTAGTCCTTAATTACCATATTATGAATTTTATTCTTATTAAATTTTATGGAAGGTTTCCCCATTGAAGTGGCTCAATCATATTTATTAAGTGTTCTTCTCTTTTTCTTATTAGTGTTGTTTATCTACTCATTCTACTCTTATTTATGAGTTATATTATTATTGATATATTTTTTTAGTGTGAATTATCTAATTAATTTCATTACAAGTATTATACATTTGAATGGGCAAAGTTTATCAATGCATTTTTTTTAGTGTGGTGATTGTTCTGTGAACTAAAGGATAAAAAAAATATCTTGTGATCAAGGATGAATTTATGTTTTCCATTAGCATAATATTGTTTGAATTTTTTTGTGAAAAAGGTTAGAATTTTTTTCAAGTCTAAAAAAAATCCAAAGCCTTCTGTAAATTATTATTCATTATATTCATCTTAATGAGATGATAGTAATAGTATAATCATTGGAAACTTTCTTTAATCCAAAAACCCTAAAGTTAGTGCATGGATGGACTGAACATCCAAGGTGGAAAATGGAAAGCCACTATAGGAAAAAAAACTAGAAAGGATGACATGGATTCAAATACTCTTGAATTAGTGAATAATTAATGGTATCACAACTCCAAGGTGAGATGTAAACCATGGCTTAAAAATAAGATATGAATAAGATCTCTAGTAAAGTGAAATCACTATATGGGTTAATGCATCTTGAGGATCAAATGACACAAATTTCAATATATTTATCAAATAGAAACATAAATCCACCACTGAATAACATGAATTCTAGTCATTCAAGTGCTCCCAACTAGAACAATCACATCCCAAATACATGTTCAAGGAAAATGATACCAAAAATAGAAGTGCACAAGTTTGATGGCAAAGATCCAATCACCTAGATCAACCAAATAGAGAATATAGTTGAACAACATCAGAACCTATGTTTACAAAAGGTGTTCATGGAATATTTGTATTGTAAACATATAATTTAATTTGGTACATATGTTTTTTGACAATAAGAAAAATAAGGGTATTATTGTGACTTGGTCAACATTCATAAATTAGCTTCAAATGCACTATAGTAATAGCATAATCAATAACTAATTTAGTTAGTTTTAAAATATATCAAAAATTGGGATATTCAAGGATTATATTAAATAATTATAAAACCTTTATTTACATGTGGCTATCATCATAGAAGAAAACTTAAATAATCTATTCTTGGGTGGTCTCAAGGATAACATTCAACTCAATGTTCGCATGTTTAATCCAATATATGTATCATAATCCATAATATATGTGGGTTAGTATATGAAAGGGATATGATCAAATGGAATTATTTCACTAATAATAAAGATGGAATTATTTCAATATTGTCATTCCCTCAACCTACTAGATTGAATCTTCAAAAATTTGAAGATAAAATAGTAAAAGGTTTATGTTTCAATTATTATAGAAAGTGGGGAAAAGGACATAAATGTGTTGAGAAAAAAATGTTTCATATTGAATTTCAATGATGAAGTTAAATATTATGAAGCATCTAGTGAATAAAAAGAGGTACCACAAGCAAAATATGAAGAGTACCAGGCAACTATCTCATGTTATGCACTTTATGGTATTAGATATCCACAAATCCTTAAAGTCATGGATTTCCTAAAGTAAAAGGTGAAAATATTCAAAAACTCAAGGATAACACATAATTTCATCAACAATAAGTTGGTGGCATGTATGAACTACTTTATTTACACAAATCCATCATTTTAGGTCATGATTGCAGATGTCAACACAGTGAATTGTTTAAAGAAATGCCATATTTTCAAACTTCCTATGGGATATTGTAAGCTAGATTCCCCTATGTTTGTTATTCCCATGGGTGGAGTAGACATTATTTTAGGAATATAATGGCTCACAACCTTGGGCACAATAGAGATGAATTTACAATATTTTTTCATATGCTTTCATTCTAAAGGTAAGACATTTTAATTTTGAGGATTAAGAGCAAAATATCCACAATTGGTTATTTCTCATAATATGTAGAATATTATCATAAAATGGGGCTAAAGTATCTATAGAATGATTGCATTTCATATAGTTTTAACCAATAAATATGTCTACACATCCTAATCTATAATAGATTATTGATGATAAATTAATTAATTAATTTTGGAGCAATTCAAAAAATAACTACACCAAGAATAGATAATGATCATGACATTCGATTGATTCTTGGAAATCAACAATAAAAAATTAGGCCATATAGGTACCCATATTGTAATAAGAGTGAAATTAAAAATGAGGTACATGAGATGTTAGATGTGTGTAGTATCATACATATCCAAAGTGAATATTCATCCCTGGTGGTCAAATTCCATAAGAAGGACAATACTTATAGGATGTGCCTAGACTATAGAGAAATCAATAAGTAAACCATCAAATATAATTTTCATATCCATATAATTGACTATTTATTTGATGAGTTACATGTTATCTTGTTTTTTAAAACTAGGGATTCATTCTAAGTACCATCAAATTTAGATTAGGGATGAGGATGGCCCTAAAATAGATTAAAAAAATCATGAAGGCATTTATGAGTTATTGGCCATACATTTTGGCCTCATAAATGCACCATCGACATTTAACATTTTGATGAACTATTTTTTATGACACTTTTGATGAAATTTGTGTTGGTTATTTTTATGACATCTTAATATATATCAAACTTTAGAAGAACATATACACCAAGTGAAACAATATTGTTAATTTTAGATTAGCATAACATCTATGCAAAACATTACAAATGTGATTTTTGAGTGTAAGAGGTGCAATACTTAGGTCATATTATTTCTCATGAAAGAGTCAAATTATACCCTCAAAATGTAATATAGAGTGGCAAGTGACAAAAACACTCAAGGACCTATGAAATTTTTTGTGGCTAACAGGTTCCTATCACATATTTGATCACAACATTATATTAAAACTCAAAAATTTGTTTAAAAATTACTCCTTCCACTCGGATTAAATAACTACTAATGCCTTTGAGAATTTAAAGTAATCCAAGTGCACCACTCTAATTTTGGGTACCCATGATTTTATAAACACTTCTATTGTAGAATGTGATTCATCGGGATATGGCATAGGGGTAGTGATCATGTAGGAAGGAATGCCCCTTGTATTTCAAAATCATAAACTAAAATTTAAGAATAGGATAAATATAATCTATGAGAATTAGACATTTAGTCAAGTAATAGAGACTATATATGATGGGTAGACACTTTAAGGAAAAGATTGGTCATGGTAATTTAAAATATTATTTGGAATTGTGATTTTCATCTAAAGAATTAAAAAAATGGGTGACTAAATTTTTGGGATATTAATTTGAAATAATATATAAAAAAATGAAAAGATAATGCTATATCAGATGCCCTATTTAGGAGGGATAACTCCATAAAGGTATAATTATTTTCAATGTCGATTTCGTAGGTAGATTGGTTGGAAGAGACACAATCAAAATGGAAGAATGAAAGGTATACATAGGCTTTGATTCAAAATATATAGTAATATTTTGATGTTGAAAATAAATTTGAGGTGAAATGGAATTCCTTATGGTATAAATATCAATTATACCTATGTAATAATTTTGTCCTCAAACACAAGATCATTATATAACTTCATGCATATCCATTAGGAGAGCACTCAATATTATTTAAACCTATCATAGAGTTAAAAATAACTTATTTTTAATTGAATAAAGGGGGATATACATAAAATTTTGGTTAAATTCATGGTGCATCAACAAAATAAGGGTGAAATAATTAGGAAACTAGGTCTTCTATAGCATTTATCCATTCTGAGCTAGAGGCATGAGGAGGTTTCAACATATTTTATTACAGGGTTACCAACATGTAAAGTTTAAAATTTCATCATGTTAATTGTCAAAAGGATAAAAAATATTCTCTTTTTCTCTCTTTATTAGAACAATTTTAGTTAGTATGTTTTATTTGTTATTTTTTTGATACAGTTCAAAAGTTGTATGGTACTCCTAATATCATCATAAGTTATCATAATCCCATATTTATAAATATTTTTTAGACTCATTTATTCTCATGTTTGGGTACTTATTTGGATCATATCTCATCATATCATTCTCAATATAATGGGAAAATAGAGGTGGTCAAAAAAGGCCTACAAGGGTATTAATGTTGTGTTGCATCAATTAAACAAGAACAATGGGTTAATTGGTTGCCACTAGTAGAATGGAGGTATAACTCTTCCTTACATAAATATTCCAAAATTTATCCATTTTTGTAAATTTATGTTTATCATCCCTAATCCATTACTTCATCCTTCATGGTGTAGCCCAAGGTTTGAGTTACTGAAGAACATATTCAACATCAACATGAGAAACTAGCTAGTATACAAGATAATTTGAAAATAACACATAATAGAATGAAGTAACAAGTAGATCAACACTGTAGTGAGAGAAATTTTTTCAGGGTGATTAGGTATTTATGTGCTTACATATATATAATAAAATGTTTCTAAACTAACAGAAAAGGGATAATAAACTTTCTCTTAAGTATTATGGCCATTATAAGATCCTTCAAAAAATTGGTAGTGATGCATAGAAATTAGAACTACCTAGGTCCATTCCCATACATCCTATATTTTATGTATCTTTCCAAAATAAGGTAATAGGATAGATATTTTTTTCCCAGACTGACTTCCCAGAACTGTATGAAGAAGGTTGAGTCATTCTAGAACCCAAGGATATATTTTAGACACACACTAAAAGGTTGAGAAGAAGAGAGGTTGAGTATTTGATAAAGTGGAAGCATCTAAACCATGAAGATGAAAATTAGGAGGATGAATTTTTATTTCAAAATCATCAAGAGTTGTTTAATTTTTAGGGAAACATTTTTTTGAAGGTTAGGGTCATGTTACACCCTTTATCTATAACATGTCTAGGGATATTTATGGATGACTTGTGGCTTACATAACCTTTCATGAAATAAAATTTATAATGGTTCAAGGAAGCATCATCTCTAATAATATTTACAAGAGAAACATATCTAATTTCAATTTCACATATAAGCATTAACTAATTACAAGTTTTTCCATGGAATACCCTGCATGATTTGGAGATTCTTCCAAAGACAAGGTGTGTTTTACACACTAAGAGACTATTTATATTTTACTCTAGTAATTTCATTTCTATACTAATGTGGGGTATATATATACACTAAAATTTTGTCATAAATACTTGATTATGTCAGTTTTAGAACTATTTCACTTTAGTTGACATGTGCACTTAATTTGGACCTATTTCACTACATCACCATATCCTAAGAACCTATATGGACCTATTTCCTTTTCAAAAAAAAAATTTATCACTTATAAAAAAAATTAATATATAAAAACACCCCTAAGCATCTATACAGATAAGTCTTGACCCAAAAACCAAATGTTTACCTAAAGGACAAAAATTTCCAATAGGGAACAATAGTGGTAGATGTTATTGTCCCCTATGGGACATTTATGTTATTAACCCTCTAATGATCATTTTTCAAATTTTAACCTTCCCTTATATTTTAATTCATGTTCTTGGGATTCTTATAATGTAGTTTCCCATATTAAATTTTTATAAAGGCACACTCAAAATCACTCATTTCACCACATGGCAATTTTAATACAAAGGCATACATACACTACTTCCCATTGAGCAAAGCTTCCTTATTCTTCCCAATTATGATTCTAAGACTTTCAATAAATCTTCAACCAAGTCTAAATTATATTTTTTAAAAGATAAATAAATTCATAATCAAATATTCAAGCCATCTCTAGATGCATTCATATAGTGAAAGGAGTAAAATTTCATAAAACACTCTAAGTAGGAGAACTCTATGGAATTGAATTCCCTCCTTGGAGTATCATATTTTTTAGCATTAATATATATGGGTCAGATACTTATGTACACATGTTGATTCATATTTAATAACTTAAGTATATTTAAATTATAAAATGAAATACTTATTTCTAATCAGGTTAAAATAGAAATAATATAACCATTTAGGGATATAATTAGTTACATGTGAAAAGGTATAACCATATAGGGGTATAGAAATTCACTTCACTTTATAGATAGATTTTGTACATTGTAGAATGCATTGAGATAAAATAAAATTCAATGTAAATAGTTTTTGGGATATCGATTCATGATAATATATGTTTGAAAATTATTTACCAATGTATGTGTGAGGTTATAACTCCTTAAGATTTATTGTGAAGATTTGTGTGAGAGATGAAGTGAGAAGAAAGAGGAGATACTAGATTCTATAATATTTCTCAATATAATGGATGATGTTTTTCCTTGTGTATTTTTTACCTCTTAAGAGGTTTTCCCAATTTATATTTGTGTCTAATAAATATCTTAATACATTTTGGTTCTTACATTTATTGATGCATATTTGAAACATTAATACACTTTAAAACTATTTAAACAACATATATTCAATTCTGGAGCATATTCCATTATGGTGCCATAGCGCTAGGTTTCTAAATTATTATGCAAGTGTGAAATATTTCATTTCATATCTTTGGCTAGAATAAAACATCCTAAACTAGTTAGGATATTACATGCGAGAGGAAATCGATCTCTCTATTTATTATTATTCAAGCAAAGAAATTATCCTTAATCATAGCTTTCACTTAAAGTACCACATTATCAAATATTGCATAAATCGAATCTCCATTGGCATTCTCAAGATACTTTAATTTTATTATGATTCTCTCATTCATCTTCCCATATTTTACTAAAATGGGAGATTTGGAAACATTTCATGAGGTATGATTTAAAAATAATTGAAATAATATTTTTGTTAAATATTGTAGTAGTTGTGACCATTGTGGTTGATAAGTATGTCAAAATTAGAATCATTAAAAATAAATGATTAGTAGAATTTATAGTAAATATAACTCAACAAGAGGTGATTCATGAGCTACAATCATTGGATATACATAGTTTTGACTTGGTGATTGATCCTCAGATTTTTTGTAAGAAAATGCCAATGTTTGAACTTTAATATAAATATTAACTTGTCATTCTTTCTCAACACTTATTAGGGTGTATCAATCATGGAGAATTTAATGAAGGTATGGAGTTATATTAAATCATTATTGAAATCCATTATGTGTTATATGTTGAAATAACATTATAAACATAGATTAAAAAAATGTGTAATCATAGATAAATCATGTCAAAAATTTGACAAAATGCCTAAATGTAATTGAAAGTGCACTTTTAATCAAAAAAATTATATGTAAAAAGAATTAGAATTATTTGATAAGCATCTTGAATGCAAATGGAATTTGAATTTTTTGACAACTGTTTTAGATTGTGAGATATACACAAAATTATGTTTTTAAATAGGCTTTAAATATTTTTCAAATAGTTTGTACACCCCCTAATTCTAAGTTTTCATTGAGGAAGTTTATCAAACATCTCACGAACATTATTTGTATAAATCCTTTGATGTTGATAGGAATTTTATATCTATTACCAACAATAAATAATCATTTAAGCATGTTTTTTTTAAAACTTCTACACATATCATTATAAAAACCTTATAGTCTAATAGACTATTATGATTTGAAGATGTATCTAGAATAACTATGCAAAGAATCCCTTAAGCTATTTATATTTTTTCTATTCGATCAAGGTTTTATTTATTCTAATTCATGAGCATTGATATATTTTATTTCATCATCAATTGTGATCATACTTCATATATTTTTTATCTTGTATATCCTCATAATGTTACTTTATAACTTTTCATTATTACCATAGCCTATATGTCTTATCTGATCATGAATTTTCTTCTATTATAATTTTTATTGCCTGTAAAATGGTGGCTTCATTGCATATTTTTATTTTTTTAATTATTTTATTATGAATTTAAATTTACAAGTAAGTTAATACAAATTTTAATGACATGCACTAACTGGATTACAAGGAAGGACCTTCATTCTTCACTCAATGGCAGTTTAGTTTACTCATTTTTTGAAGAAATTATATATTCATTATGGAATCCCAAGTTCAAAAGAGTTGCATATTTATGTCACCAAATACTTAATATTAATATTCAAATAGAGGCCACATATTTTCTTTAAACAAAACATAATGTTTGTTATATCTATTTTGAGAATGTAAGAAGTACGTTCATCTAGGGTTGTTTAAATGAAGTCCTCCTCATTTTACATAATTCAGATCATGCCCTAAACAAATCTGAGTGGAATGATATTTATTCAACAAGGAAAATATATCTTAACAATATTAATCTCATATTATTATAAATTTATAATGTAATTTTAACCATAGAGTGTTTTGATCATTCATTGTACATTATTGTCTACGAAGAATGTGCCTCTAAGAGTATGATAATTAACCATCTAAAATTTCTTATGGAGTACCTTTTCAACCATAATTAACACAAATTCATGGGATACTTTATTTTTACCCAAATTTATATGATATTTATTTTCACATGAGTTCACCCTTTCACCATATACCACTACACCAATGTTTTAATCACCTAAAAGCGGTATTTGGATGATAAGAGTGTTGTTTGAGATTTATTATTCATAGCTTATCACTAGACCTATCCTAGATCCTTTATCATAATTTTCCATCCATCATGTAGACTATAGACATTTCTAGTCAATTCAAACATAGTCCTAAAACTGCATTCCTAGATCCTAACCCTTTATGCCTAGTAGCCTACTAGTTGGACACTAGCACCACATTAAGGACATTAGAGCCACATGGCTCTAGTTTTCCCGATGTGTCACTAGTGTCCTTGCCCTAACTCTCTCAAATGGATATATTTTCAAATGTGTACCCCTCCTAAAGTCACCCTAAGCACTTTTATTATCCACACAATCTATGAAAAACTATAAATAAAAGACTATTAGACCTCTATCCACTAGATGGAAAATAGATGCAAAAAACCTATTCAAATAAGAAACAAGTTGAGAAAAATCAAGGTTATTAAGAATTATTCTACCTTATTTATGCATACTACCATCTAGAGCTGACCTAAGCCCAAATTTCAAATATGTCCAATCTTAAGCACACTCAAGGCATTAAAGGAAACTATCATTATAGCATTCACTTACACTTATACCAATTGGTAGGTTGGAGAACTACATAAAGATTGATCCCTCAAAGTATTGGTATGAAGGAAACTCTCTTCATAGTGGGGTGTTGAAGATGTCTAGATTATCCTACTAATGAGCACACATTTTTAAATCATGCCATTGTGTTTATAGGTTCTATTCCTACACGCACAAAATTTGGAACTTGGTATTATGCCTAGAAGAGTTTCTCCCAAAAAATCAGAGCATTCATGTAAAGAAGATACTAGTGGCATTTTTAGGACACTAGAGCCACATAACACTACTATCCATGTGGGAAACTACTATCTAGTGAAGAATCTGACCTAGGGACCCTGTTGATGACACCCAGATATTCTACAACAGTTTCTTTTTAGATAAGTCTCTATCTACACATATTTATTATTATTTTTAGAAAGTCAAAATCTATAACAAAAAAATGGTTATTTATTGGATATTATTTCACTGATTTAGACTAATCACCCCTTTAATCTAAATTAGGATTTACATAAGTAAAACCATAAAATTTTAAAATATTTGGTGAACCCAACTTATTTTGAATATTACTTACAACCCTAGTTTTCCTAGGGTTTATCTTCTTTAAATTTTTGTGTATTAAATTAGGGTTACATACTTCTATTTTTTGGGGTTTTTTTGCATAAACTAGCCCATTTAATCAATACCACATTAGGGTTTCATTTATTTAAATATAATTTAAATATTTTGTAAACTAACCCTAATTTCAAACCCTATCCCTACCTAACCCTAGGGTATACAATCCCAGAATTCATATTTTAGATTCACATATATTTTAATATGTATAATTATGATTATAATGATAGAGGGAATTAATCACTTTTTGTTATAAAGTTTACTATTTTCATTTGCATGCTTGTTTGCTTTAATTTTGAATAAACTCATAAATGACATAAATACATGTATATATGATTCTTCATATCAGTTAAAATGTATTTACTATTTCATTATTTATTTCACATGATATTTTTCTCATATGTTCAATACAATTAAGACACTATTCTTTAAACACATAGATAACTTATTACATCAACTAATAATTATACTACCTAAAATCAACAAATCTCCTTTAGATGAATTTTGATCTTTGGTACATTATTATTATTTTCTTATCATTCCCATACATATCAATAAATCATTGGTATCATATATTATTCCATATTCTCAATCACAAAAATCTAGTCAATATCTTGCATCTATTATTAGCTCTATGCTCTTAGTAGGCCCTATGGTCCAGGGTATGATTTCCTTATGTGGCCCTAAAGCTTGGTAGGTTTGAAATACCTATGGATATAAATTTATTGATTATAAAAATACTCCTTCAATTAAAATTTACATTTTATATATTCTATAATACTCCGACACATACAAAGATATTATTTATGCAACACTTTATTATACTCAGGTACCTTGAACATCCAAGCTTGCCTATGTTAATTATAAAATCAATAATATGAAATGGATAGAAAAACATAATTATTTTGAGAGAGATGCCATTCCACCTTATCAAGTCATATATTTACATATATCTCTATATATTGATTTATAAATCAATGAGGTAGGTGTCAAATGAGTTCTAGTTGATAATGGATCAGAGTTGAATATTTGTAACATCTCTTTTATACGTCATCTTAATATACATGATACATATTTATATCATTTTTATATGAGAATTCAAGTTTTTAATAATATACCACATAAATTTTTGGGTTAAATCACATTAAACCTTACCCTTAGGCTCAGAACACTACCTACAACATACCAAGTTATGCCTAATGATCTAAATTATAATCTCTTGCTTGGGTGACCATGGATTCATGATATGCATGTAGTTTCATAGAATATGAATTCATGTTTAATATTTATATATATAGGTCATATATATACATGTCCTATGTATAAATAACCATTTAAGTACTAACAACATACACAACCTTTGCATAACTATATTTTTCACATAGATTTTGAAACTACACCACTCCAATCTATAATTCAAAAGATGCATATAACTCCCCCATTTATTTCCAATACATATGATAATAATTTCACTTCACCTTTTTCATTAATATATTTCTAGCATATGGCCTACACAAAATAGGGCCTTAGTAAACATGAGCAATGAATCCTTAATCTTATTGAAGCATATGATCAACAGGGCAAACAAGGACTTGGATATAGAAATGATACATCTAATTCTAGATCCTCTCACAATGCATCTCAACATATCTCATTTTTTCCACCTATTCCATGAGTATTTGATATAGTGAACCATGTTTATACACTTTTAATTGTCTACCTCAATCTCATTGATGATACAGATTCTCCATATCTTCCCATTTTTAATGATTTACCTAATGATGAGTCTCTCTTAAAATTCCTAGGTGCATATGAGGATCTCCCTTCCTTATATCATAAGAATAGGTTTCCTCATTCCACAAGTATACTTTAGTGAGTGTTTATATGACTTAGATGATATGTTACCCAACATAGATGATACAATCCCTACAAAACCATATACTTTAGATCGATCTACATTACTTAATGAATAAATAATTGAATTTAATTATGATACTAAAACTAATCCTCATATCATACTATTGGTTTTAAATTACATAAATTATAAGATATGAATATTCATCAGATTTTAATAAATTTTCTTGAAGTATTTATATGGGCTCATTTTGATATTCCTGACATTGATCCCTCAATCTTAATAGAATTACATTATATCCCAATGCCAAGACAATAAAACAAAATATCCAAAAAAATCATCCTAAATTTGCTCTTCTTGTTAAGGATGAGATCTAGTGATTGTTAGATGTTGGCTTCATTTGACCTGTCACTCACCCACACTAGCTTGCCAATATTATTCCTATTATAAAACCCAATGGAAAAATCTAATGTTGTTTTGATTCTAGAGACCTCAACAAATTATGTCATAAAGATGAATTTCCTTTACCCAACATTGATATGATAGTTTATTCCACAGCTAGCTATGAGATGCTCTTTTTTATATATAGTTTCAATGGGTGTAATCAAATCAAGATCACTGAATAAATAAAGAAAAAACTTATTTCACCACACCTAGGCCACTTTTTGTTATATAGTCATGCCATTTGGATTAAATAATTCTGGTGAAACTTACCAATGTACTATGACACATATATTTCATGACCTAATTCATAAGAGAGTTAAATATTATGTCGATGATTATTGGTAAAGTCAAAAAATCAACAACATCATGCAATCAATTTATGATAAATTTTGGAAAGACTTAAAAAATATAATGTATGACTCAACCCTAAGAAATGTGTCTTGAGATTTTCCTAATTAAAACTTTTGGGATTAATTATATATCAACATGGCATAAAATTTGACCCTAATAAAATCAAAATGATCATGGATATGCCTCCTCCTACTAATTTGAAATAACTTTTGTCCCTCTAAGGGAAAATTTAGAAAAAAAAATCTCATTATGGCATAACTCATAGATAAAACCCAATCATTCACTAGACTACTTAAAAAGGATGTTAAATTTGAGTGAGACATCACTTGTCAAGATAACTTTGATACACGTAAGCAATACTTAATCAACCCTACTATCTTTATCCCACCCATACCTAATAAGCCACTTCTACTTTACCTCTCAATGATAGATCATGCCCTAGGAGCACTCTTAGCACAACATGATGATCAACATAAATAAAGATCAATTTACTACATTAGTCATACGCTAGTGGAGTATGAGAAAAATTATCCAACAATTAAAAAACTTTACGTAGCACGGTATTTTTTACTCAAAAACTTTATCATTACATGACTGAAAATGAGATAAAGATCATTACAAATGTTAATCCTTTAAAATTACTAATTTCAAAACCACATATTTGAGGCTGTATTGAAAAATGGGTTATGTTACTTACAAAATTTTACCTCCAAATCATATTACAAAAATTGGTAAAAGGTTAAATAATTATAGACCAATTGGCAGCAGCTCTATTAATGGATATAAATCCTATTAATGATGATTTTAGATATGATTTCACAACATATAATACCACTTTAGATAAATGGATAATTTTATTTGATGGTTTTATATGTGCATCTAGTGTTGGCACTAGAATCATTTTCATCTATCCCCTAGGACACATAGTATCTATCACATATTGACTTAGTTTTTCATGCACTAACAATATTGTAGAGTATGAAGCTCTTATCTTAGGCCTTCAAGTAACTCACTCACAATATTAAATCAATAAAAAGTTATGAGGACTCCCAATTAATTATTAATCAAGTCACATATGTTTACCAAACAACATAAGAACACTTGATTCTTTATAAGAACATGGTTCAATGTGTATAGGCTTAGTTTCATAATTTCTATATCAAGAACATCCCATGCAAAGAAAACCATTATGTCTATACAATGTTAAGTGACATATCATTGATCCCTATTGGTATATATGTAGACTAGGTTCTTTTTATAGGTAAATGATTACAATTTATGTCTATGTCCCATGCAAACCTTATCACTCTACCAACCCTAGTTACGGCATGCAGTACAATACCATCTGAATGGTTTTCTAATATATATAAATTTTTGATTAAATATATCCCACTAGATACTTTTACAAATATTGAAAATCATAAACTGCAGTGAAACTTTCTTTGATATGTCATCATTGGTGATGATTTATTAAGATATATTTTGATGGACACTTACTCCTATGATTAATAGTTGAGGAAGCTAAATTGACTATTTGACAAATACATGATAGTGAATGTAGTGGTCATTTTAGTGGTAAGGAAATGTTTCACAAGTTACTCAGACAAGATTACTTTTGATGAACCATGGATTAATAATCCCAGGAGTATGCAAAATTATGCGATAAATGTTAATTCCATGGTAACTTACACCATGTACCTATCATATACCTATGGCCATTCATGTTATGGGGATTTGATGTGATCGGTAAGGTAAACCTAGAATATACAAGAGGACACAAATTCATTATCAAATCTATAGAATATTTTATAAAATGGGTAGAATCCATCCCATTAAAATCAAAAAGGGGGAGAATATTTGTTAATTTTTTATGACCAATAGTATTTCTCACTTTAGTCTTCTAGCAGCCATAATTATAGATAATGGAACATCTTTCAAGAATAAAATAGTGAAAATGTTTTATGTCAAACACAAATCTAACACACACTCTACACCATACTACCCATAGGGTAATGTTCAAGCAAAAGCAAAAAATAAGATAATTAATAACATTCTTAGAAAAATAGTTACCAAATTTGGCAATGATTGGCACAATCAACTTGTTTAGCATTATGGGCTTACCGCACTAGAATACCTACACTAATAGGAGATACTCCTTATTCACTTATATATGGCATAAACTGTGTTATCCCATTGGAATTTAAAATCCCCTCTTTATGAGTATATTTAAAAGGGCTCATCATAGATGATTAGTACATATAACAACATCTCCATGAACTAGAATAGTTGGATCACACATGTATCCAAGTCATAGAGAATCTCATATCTTATCCTAAGTGAATCTAGATAATGTAAAATAATAGAGTCCATAATAGTGAATTCAAAATAAATGATCTAGTGTTAAAATAAAATATCAAAAATGTCAACACCAAGGAAGAGAACAAAGGAAAGTTTAAACTAAATTGGCTTATACCATACATAATCATAGAAAATCTTAGCCCAAAATTATATTGTTTGGTTTCACTTGATGGTAAGGAAATAAAAATACATTGAATATCATGCTTTTAAGGAGATTATAGATATAAAATATGCACTATTTATTATCATTTTGCTTGTACATATATTATTCTCTCTTGATCCTTGTACATAATTTTTTTTCATTTACTTGTACATAGCTAATTTATAAAAAATAATATATATACATATACATACATACATACATACATACATATATATATATATATATATATATATATATATATATATATATATATATATATATATATATATATATATATATATATATAACATGTAAAAACAATAAACTATTCAAATATTACTCAAGAAATACAAAATTTACATATTGTATGCATTGTTATGTTTACATTTCTTATACATGCTAGACATTACGTATGCTAACTATCTTAGTATAGGAAATTTTATCATACATACATTCTTCAATTATTATTTTTGAGTTCTTACATATTACATATAAGACTCCAGTCTACTAAACTTTCATGAACTAGAATAGTTGGATCACACATGTATCCAAGTCATCGAGAATCTCAGATCTTATCATAAGTGAATCTAGATAACGTACAATAATAGAGTCCATAATAGTGAATTAAAAATCAATGATCTAGTGTTAAAATAAAATCTCAAAAATGTCAACACCGAGGAAGAGAACAAAGGAAAGTTTAAACCAAATTGTCTTATACCATACATAATCATATAAAATCTTAGCCCAAAATTATATTTTTTGGTTTCACTTGATAGTAAGGAAATAAAAATACATTGAATATCATGCATCTAAGGAGATTATATATATAAACAATGCACTATTTATTATCATTTTGATTGTACATACATTATTCTCTCTTGATCCTTGTACATAATTTTTTTTTCATTTACTTGTACATAGCTAATTTATAGAAAATAAAAAAACAATATAACATGTAAAAACATAAAACATTCAAATATTACTCAGGAAATACAAAATTTACATATTGTATGCATTGTTATGTTTACATTTCTTATACTTGCTAGACATTACATATGATAACTATCTTAGTATAGGAAATTTTATCATACATACATTCTTCAATTATTATTTTTGAGTGCTTACATATTACATATAAGACTCCAGTCTACTACACTACTCTAGACCTGCTATCATCTACCCACTAGGGGCATATACACTGATCAAGGTTTATTAATTTGATACATCTTCCCCTCAGGGGCATCTCATATAGTGATTCTACTACTAAGTTATATCCTTACATTCTAGACATTTTAGTTTAGGCATTGATATATCTTGATATTGATCATTACTACTCATTCTTAGATTTCCTGAATATCACTAGTTTAGACTCAACATATGTACATCCTAGAATTTATATAGATTTGTACTACATATCTATACATGGTTTCATTTATATCTTTTCTAGTTTAGACTTATTATGTTTCATATACTTCTTCTATTCAAGGACATTTAAATATGTCATTTTTCTTTGGTTCAATGCCACTTATATTCATGTATGGCTTGGACATGTGTTGATGTCCCTTGTGTGTGGTTTCTTGATTATATATGTAGACATTTGAATATGTCTTCTTATGTGGATCTAAGATAACTTGCTTCATGCTTGCATAGGTGGACATTTAAACATGTCCATATATGTCTTCTATTCTTAAATTTAGTGGCATGTGACCATGTCCCTTGTATTATGTCCCCTTGGCCTGATTTTGTGTACCTCATGTGTTTTGTATGTATGCTTTCTTGTATACATCTTTAGTATGACATTTGTATTTATTTATTACACACACAAATTTGTGATGCCATGAGGGACCTCATGCATCTACCCTTCATATTGGGGTGTTGTAATGGACCCATATCCCTAGATAGATACTCATATTTATTGTTATACACATTGAATACATCTATATCGACACCCTTGCGCAATGTTATACTATAACATACATCTTACATTACATACTTATGCTCAGATTCTTTTACATTTTAATGTCATGTTTGCACATTATATTGGAATATCACATAGTTATTATATATGCTCCAGCTAACACATTTTATAGATCTATTTTTTTAGGATAATTATTACACAAGTTCCATAACTAACCTCAAAATAAGGGGAATTCATAAGGGTTTGTCACAAAGATCAAGCTCCCACATTTATATTCAAATTATTTTCAACACATAGTCTCAATTTAAGGAAATCATACATAGGTCAAACACAAGAAAAAATAGGCACTCAAAAAGAAATTTAGTTACCTATATTTTAGACCAGATAGACATTAGTGCCTAGATTACAAAACTATCACCATAAGGAACTATTGTCCACTACATGGAGCTACTATCTATTATCCCCAGCTTTAGGGTAGTCTAGATTATCTAACATAGTACACCATGTAGAATACATATTCACATAGATGTAATTATATATGTGACAATTATGTTTAGATACACTCATTTTATCTTAGATTCATACCAATTGATCAAATTGGGGGCATCATGAATGGCATGATCACTCCCACATGAAATTCAAATACACAAATATAGTTATTACATATTCAATCTAGAATTATTATAATCAAATATCATATTAGGGCATATGCACAACACATAGTTTCCATATGCTCAGTTACACACAATTTGATAAGATGGAATGGCAAACTCTATGTCATTCTCTATGTTGTACACACTTGATATCATATTCCATGTTGTCACCATTTTCATCCCTTACTCCATCTACAGTGGTTAGCATTCTTGAGTGGCCTAAAGCTACCTAATATAGCCAAGAGGTTGTGTAATTAACATACATAATTAGATATACCAATCACTTTATGTAGTTTAGTTTTATATGCATATACTACACATAGGCAGGTAATTATGGAGTCATAGCCCACTTGAGTTCTTGAGCCACCCACATGATTTCTTGGTTTGCATTCTTAAGTGGCCCAGAGTCACCTAATATACCTGAGTGCCCATAGAGTTGACATACATAGTTAGATATACCTAGTTAGATACTTTCATCACTTTACATAGTTTAGTTTTATATGCATCTACTAAACATAAGTGGGAAATGATGGAGTCATATCCCACTTGAGTTCTTGAGCCACACTTACAGTCTTATCCAATCTATTCATAGGTCATGATCCACCAAGCAGGGGTTGGAATTAATGCAGTTAAAATTGGATTGAGTTTTTGAGCCACCCAAATATGAGGATTGAGAAAGCTGTCAGCTCAGTCCAAGCTATTCAATAATTTGATCATTATGTATATGCACACACATAGGTTATCACCAAGTTTATGTATTGGTTTTCATACCCAATGAGGTGTATTCACTCTTTTCCTCTTCCATATCTCTTTAATTCACTTTACTCAATTATTTTATTCAACATAGTCTTTTACTTTTGACATCTCTTAGGTAAGGACTGATTTATGCATGTTTCATTTGAGGTTATTTCTTTAAATCATGTTTCACATACACAAACCCAAATTCACATACTCAAACTCAACTACATGGGATTCACTTCCTAGGTAAGTCCAAGTACACTTCTTTTTCATTTATATTATTTATTTCACTTTGTTGTATTTCTAGCATAAAGGGGGAGTAAATGTAATCACCTAAAAGGGGTACTTAGATGATAAGAGTGTTGTTTAAGATAGCCTATTCCTAGCTTAGCCCTAGACCTATCCTATGGCATTCATCACAATTTTATATCCATTATGCATACTTAAAAAAATTCCAATCAGCTCAAACACAGTCCCAAAATTGCATTCCCAAATCCTAACCCTGAATGCCCAATGGCCTGCTAGTTGGATACTAACACCACATTAAGGACACTATAAGCACATGGCACTAGTGTCCCTTTCCCTAACTCTCCCAAATGGATATATTTTTAAATGTGTACCACTCCTAAGTTTAACCTAGGCACATTTTATTATCTACACAAGTTATGAAACACTATAAATACAAGATTATTAGACCTCTATTGACTAGATGGAAAATAGATGCAAAAATCCTATTCATATAAGATATAAGTGGAGAAAAACAATGTTATTAATCTCTATTCTTCCCTACTTCTTCATAATACCATATAAATCTACCCTAAGCCAATATTTCAAAGATTTTCAATCTCAAGCACACTCAAAGCATTCAAAACCACTATCATTCTAGTATTCACTTGCACTTACACCAAGCACTAGGTGGGAGAGCTACATCGAACTTGATCCCTCCTCAGAAGGAAAATATCTTCACATCAAGATGTTGAGGATGTCCAACCTATCCTACTAATGAACACACATTTTTAGATCATGTCATACTTACAGGAGGATTAGATTTTACACATTAAATCATCTATTCCAAACATAATATAGAGTTCTAGATTTTATGTATGTAGGAATAGAACCTAGAAACTCAAGCACAAGTGCTCCCAAAAAATAGGAACAATCCTATAAAGAGGATTGTAGTACCATTTTTAGGACACTAGAGCCATATGTTTCTATTATCCAAGTGGAGAACTACTATCCAGTGAAGAATCTAACCTAAAGACCATGTTGATGATGCTCAGACCTATTCGTAACCCAATTTTTAGTACCTAGATACTCCATAATAGTTATTTTCCTGACAAATCTCTATTTACACATATTTATTACTATTTTTATAAATTCAAAGCAAGTCAAAATCTATAACAAATAAATAATTATTTATTGCATATTATTTCACTAATTTAGACTACTCAACCCTTTAATCTAACTTATGATTTACATAAGTAAAAACCTAAAAGGTTAAAATAGATAAATAAAAACTATCAAGAGTTAGTGTAAATTGGTATAGGTCAAATTCAATATTTTAGTCTTTCATCCTACTCAGTTTTTCCATTTTATATGTAATTACAAACACCAACATAAATAGAATAAATATAAAAATCAAAATTTAAATAGGCCCTTAACATCACAATGTGCACACATAAACAAATACTAGTCAAGTACTAGTTATCTTGTCATTGTAACCACTATCAAAATATCAACCTAGGGATTTTATGCCATTATGTCAATCAACATGCAAATATAATCACATGAAATTCACATGTTCATGCATCATTTTTGGAGCAAAAAATTAACATGGATGTATTTTAGCATGTTAAAATGCATGTCAATGCTAAATTTCATACTATATTGACCAATGGAAAGTAAAATGAGGTTTAATATAATTAAATAAGTCTTCATGTTCCCTAAGTTTCCTCTTATTTTCTCAATCACTTTATGACCATTATTGAAAGTATGTTGTTTTATCCTTTTATTATTATTATTATTATTATTATTATTATTATTATTATTATTATTATTATTATTATTATTATTATTATCAATATTTAATGAGAATATATAAGTAAAGAAGATTTAATTAGCTATTACATATAGAAATATACACCAAAAATATCTCCTAGTATGAGGGCCGAACCAAAGTATACAAGCATAATTAGAGATGGATTGGATATGTTACATCCTAACTTACCTTAGAAAACAACTTTTGTATTTATCAAATATTATAACTACTGATTCATTAGTTACTATTTTATGAAAATATATATACATACATACATATATATATAGACACACACACACACACACACACACACACACACACACACACACACACACACACACACACACACACACACACACACACACACACACACACATATACATATAGTGGTATTTATATCAGTTATAGTTAGTTATTTTTCATAGTTACAATAATAATAATGGACTATCTATTATTTATTTATCTAAGATAGAGGTAGGACTATCTCACCCTCATTGAGTGATATAGAGGAAAATCATCATAAAAGGGTGGCATATTGTGATAGCTATTGGAAGATAAATCAGACCTAGACTAGTTGCACACACATACTTGATTGGTTGGTTAATAGTGGTTTATATTATTTTTTGGATTGTTTACAGGTATGACAGTAGATTTTTATAATAATTTTCTATGTGGTTACTTTAAGTGGTCTACCCATTGTGGTTATAATTGCATATTTAAAATTGTATTGTTTGTAGGTCCTAACTATGAAATATTACAAATTAGTATTTATCTTAGTGTGATTTTGTATCACTTGCAAATCAAGTTTGATTTAGAGTCTTCATTTTGTACTACTTACATAATTCTATTATTCATGCCTACATAGTGTATCATTATGATGATTTTTGACTAATTATTTATCATACTATTGGAAGTGAAATAAATAATAGGTGGGGTTGAATTAGTATTCAAAAACTTTAAACATTCTTTCTTAATCAATCATATATCATTTAGACAAGCATGTACATCTTAGCAAGCATAAGCACCAATTCACAAGAGCATGAAACATATGAACACAATATATATGTGGGAAACCCTCAAGGGGAATAAAACTAATTGATGATAAAAATGGAATACAATCCTATAAGACAAACACCAACTTTAGTGAAGCACCAACCGCAACTAACTAAGCACCAATTCAGCTAGGCTTTATCAAACACCCACTTACAAGGAGGAACCAATCCCCTAGATGAATCATCACCAAATAATACACATAAAACACTTGATCACCTTAAAACTACCTTATTTATCATAAAATATATGATTATATCCTTCCTCGTCTCTTCACACACTTTTATCCCTCACAAAGTTGGTTTCTCACCTTCTTCACTCAACTAGACCTCTTCTTGACTTGATTAGGTCATATGACCTTGATCCTCACATTAAAACTCTATAAAATGTTCATAAATGATCCTATATCATTTTTTATGGTATAATATACCTCCTTATGTTCTAAAATATCCTTTTTTTTCACTTACTCTACACACATTCAAATAGGCCTAAAAATGCCTAGTATATATACAAGGTTTGTGTTCATATCCTTCTTAGTTGGCCAAACACTCTTATAATATTTTTTTGTTCATGTAATTGATCTTATTATAACTCATATACATGAATAAAACATTTTTATTCCCTTTATGTATGACCTTGCTCAAATAGGCCTTATCTTTTCTTTAGGCCTCATGAAGACCTAATCTCATTAGGCCTACTTAGCATATGTTACCCTTTGATCTTTTTAGAGAATATTAAAAAAATTAAATGGAATACAAACATCATATTACATCCAAATATACCAATTATAATATCATGTATTATCCATAACACTTATTATCTCAAACCACTACTTGTATCACATCATTAGTATTGTTCATATTAGGCCTATGCATACCTATAAAGTCTATCTAAAATAATTGAAGAAAAAACACAAATTTTCCAAATAACCATTAAAAAAAGATATAAATAGAATAAATATGACCTCATGTTAATCACCATTTGAATTACACCTCTCAAATTAAGTCAAAAGTGCTCAAACCCTTCTTTTCAAGTTGCTTACTTAGAACTGCCAATTGGTCTCAAAACACAGTCATGAAACTTTAAACTTTTGACACTTGTAAGAACCCCCCTAAGGTTTTAAAATTAATGAATATTATATTAAATAATTATAAAATAAACTTACATAAAAATTATCATAATAACTAATGCCAACTATTGATCTTACAAACCAATTTGTTGACCTTCTCTCTCACAGTCCTTACTCAACCAAACAAGCCATTTTGGCTTTGATGTTTCAATCCTCTTACAATGAATTTAAAAAATTATTAAAATAATTAGTATTAAATATATGTTTCAAAAAACAAAATAATTTTTATTTTATGCTTCATCATATTTCATAGAGTCTACAACTCATCACTGTAAATTGTTTACCCAAAACTGCCAGTTTGTCTTGAAATATAGTCATGATAAAAATGACCTTCAACACCTATATAGACACTTTAAAAGAGTCCTGATGCATTTTGATTATCCTAAGATATCATTAGGTAACTCTAAAATATAAATATAACATTTTCAAGTGACAATATTTATCTTGTAGACCAATCTCATAACCTCACACCTTTAATGTCTCATCCGCACAGATATGTCAACTTATAAGCAACATTCTTAACATATCCACTATCCTCCAAAACATTTAATAAACATTAAAATGTATTATACATCTTTAAAAATATTCCCATGCATTTTTATCTAACGTAATTAATGAAAACAAATCCCTAATCTCATTCTCACTTTTGCCTAGTTTTTCTCATTATCTGCACCATTAGGCCTTTTAGCAATAAGTCAACTTGTATGACCAGTTTAGCACATATGAGGTATATAACCTACTTATAAAACACCATGAACATATTATATAAGTCTCAATATTAAAAATTCATCCATTTATCAAATTTTACTTGGTCAACCCTACCTATTACAATAAAATTCTAAGAAATAAGGCTTTTTCTATAGGATCCACTCACTCACATGACAAACCAATGCCACCTAGAGGTACCTGTGAGATTCCAATACATGATACAATCATAAAAATATGTAATTCAATCCATTATGATCCATTTCCATCAATATATTTCATACTAGGTCAAAGTTAGGGTTTTAGAGAGGTTTAAACCACCTTACAATCTTAACGATCATTCATAAAGCTTAACCCCTTATTCCAGAAACTTGATTTAACTTGTTTGGGAATAATGGAGTTTTATTCCTATTTTATTTAAGGGTATATATTAATAAATCAGTATATAATATATTAATAAACATAATCTTTATTTGTATTACTATTTGTCTTTTTGACCTTTCTAAAAATAGCAATAAATAGAAAGAAATATAACTTAGCTAAAAAAAATTGAGATGAATGAAACAAAGGTTGAAAATGGTTGTGTAGGATCAATAAGTTATCATAAAATTGAATCTATATTTCATTTAGTGAAAGGATAAGACTGCCAAAAAGTGTATGTTTTGTTGTCTAATGTCGTTGTCCATTCCTACTGTTATTGTCCAAACTGATTACAGAGACCTAAAACTTTTTAGGTAGTTGCATTGTGCCTATGTGAGCCTACCTATGAAAAATTGAGTACTAGTTATTGATGTAAATTTTTGTGGAGATTATTTTATCTTCAAACCCTAACCCTCCATCATGTTTGATAAAACTATATTTAAGTCACTTGAAAAATAGTGGAGGTTAGTGTGTAACATGTACTGAACATGCAATCCACACCCCTTATGTGGGCACATTTCCTACATACCAATACTTTTAAGAGGGATCAAGCCATATGTGTTTCTCCCACATAACATGTTTTTGAAATAGTGTGATATGGATACAAATACTAAGTTTATATCATTTGAGGTGGCTAGGGATTGGAATGAGGATTTGAATATGTTTGCAGCTATGTTGGGTGATTATGTGTAGAGAATAGGGAAGTTTTCCTTAGTGATTTTTTTGTATTATTTCTTACTTTATAAGTTTGGTCACATCCTTTATAAATTATATTTTAGTGGTATTTTATAGGGAACAATTGGTCATGGGTCAGATGTATTCATAGTAGGCTGACCTAATTAAGGATAAGGACCAGATGAAAATGATCATTGGGGCTCAAAGTGAAAAAAGGATAGGAGTGCCAAAAATAGGGCACTCTAGTGCCCAATTCTATAATCTAAATGGGGCACTCCTATCCTAAAATATTGGGACTTAGGGTAATATGATTATCATGGGGAATACTATCTAGTTGAGTTAGAATGATTGTTTAGAAGATTCTAGATGACTAGTAATGAGCAAAAAGGTGTCTAGAAGGGTCACAATAGCATGAAAAAAGGACCCATGGATGGGGTGTCATAAGCCACACTCAAACTATTAATTTGGACATTTTTATATGACTACATTTCCCCCCTTTATTCTAGTGATGTAGAAAAGTGAAATAATAGGATAAAGGAAAAGTAGAAAGCATACCTGAATTTACTTGTAAGGGTGAAGCCCATGAATATGTGTGATGTTAAGTGTGAATAGAGAGAGAAAAGTGTGAAGCATAAATCTAAAAGAGAAAATAAGGAGTATATCAGCTCTTACTAGACATGATATGTCTAAAATAAGAATGTATAAAGGCTTGGTAAAATAAAGACCAAGAGAAAGGAATGAATACACCTCACCGAGTACATGAACCAATATAAAACCTATTATGATGTTGAGTGATGTTGAGCGATACTAGGTATGTGTTGTACCATGAGTAATATCACAAATAGAGTTGAGTACTCAATTCCCTAAGGGTGGTTGAAGAATACAAAGGCTAGCCCTTTGGCTCCATCATCACCCACTATGAGGTGAAGCTATGTGATCATGTGTGTGTTAATCAATGTTTGGACTATGTGTCCGATCCCTTTGAGTATGAGTCTCAATAATACAAAGGCTAGCTATTCCTTTGGCTCCATCATTGCCCACTAATTTTGAATTGTGAATTGATACTAGTATGACTATGTGGTGTATGGGATGTCTCATGAAGATCATGAATTATCTATAATCTGACAATGTGGCATGGATAACTAAATGTGTACTGATAAATAGTCCAATCTTGGTCACTCTGAAAGGTGAAGATTAGGCTTGTATGAAGGCCACTCTAAAATGATTCCAACCACCTAAAAATGGAATAAGTCACATAATTACTGAGAATACCTAGGTAATATAATGAATTGAAAAGAAAAGAAGGCAAATGTGTCACTCACATTACCTCTAATCAGTGGTATCTATAACATGGATTCTAATCTAGAATTTGTACCAACTACCCAATCTAAAACTAGAACTGAGAGCCATCATGTCGCACATGATGCCCCCTATATATGGATAACTTGAGTAAAACTATACTAAAACTACCCAATCTGAACTGAAATGTAGCTGATAAAAATATATTTAACCTTACCTTTTAGTCTATTTTTGAAAATTTTGGGTTTTCAACTATTTGGATAGGAGCGTTGAAAAGTGGACACTTTGGTGTCCAACACTTTAGTCCAAATATGGTGATCTTATCCTTTACTATTTTTGATGATTATTCTATATTTGTCACTATTTGTTTGGTCTATTCTACATGTTTTGAATTTTAATTATTGTTCTGAGTGTTCTGAAAACTATTTTTTGACTAGTAGAGGACTTTAATCTCTATGATAAAACCCCTATTTGTTTCCCCCTCTTTTGAGGTTAGGAATGAAGACCCTAAAATGACTACCCTAAAAATAAAGATCCTTGCAAGTGTGTTATTCTATGAAATACATGATATAGTAATGATGATTGAAAATATGTCTCAAGATATAGCATATTTTTATTAGATATTGTTAGATCAACAAGGGTATGCCTATATAAATGTAACAATGTAATAACATGTGTAGCATACTAAACTAAAACTAAAAATTTGGTTAGTTGTTAAGGAAGGATGGAGCATGATGTCCATCATGGCATCTAAGAAGGAAATAAAATACATGATGTGGATCATGGCAATACAAATAATTGAGAAGCAAACAAGTAAATAAGAATGTAAGGCAAGAAGCAAGAAACATATAAAAGAGTATAATGGGTTGAGTAAACAAGGGACATGGGCAAATTTCACTCAAATTAGGAAAGGCAAACATACAAGGCATGTTCAAATACCCACATACGCATAAATTTACAAACAAGCAAGATTGGCATGAGGGTCATAAGTACATACAAGAGTACAAGCTAAGGACATTAGAAAATGTCCTAAGGCACACACAAGTAAAAAAATAGGAACTAAGAAATGTAATCACATATAGATACTCAAAGCAACAAAGGAAGTCATCTAAAATTTAGAAATACTATCGCATTTAATAGATCAAATCAAAAAGTAAAAGTATGCAAAATATGTAATACAATACTAGGAGGATGCTAATAAATACACAACTGATATATACTAGTGAGTGTCGATAGAATAATTTGTGCAAGCTCGTAAATAATGTACATCAACATGATAATTAGAGTGTGTGGTATAGAAATGACATAACCTAGATGGTATAGTCATGTAGAAGATTCCCCTAGTGGGTAGATATGTCAAAGTATATCTCGAATATAAAATTAGGATGCCCCCTTAATGGGTAGAGTGAATTAATCAAGGATCTAGGTGTCACTATACACACTCAAATAAGATCAAGTTAAGCATGGTAATGTAGATAAACTGACAAACAATAGCATAAAATAACAAAATGTAAGTTTAGCATGGTAGTAGAAATGTAAAGCATGGATATACATGTAATTGAAAAGTTTTTGGTATTTTGAGTTATTTGAATGTTTTTATATTTTGACATGTTATATTTTGTTTGGTATTTTGAAATATTGTATTATTTTTGGTATTTTGAAATAAGCTATGTACAAGTAATCATAGGAAAACTATGTACAAGAAGAAAAATGAAACTATGAATAAGTAAGATAAGAAATAATGATATTAACCGATGAGTCTCATAAGAGACTCCCTATCATGGTGTCCTATATCAAGGAGAGGGATCGCGTGTGACTGTGAAGTATGATGGAAGGGCTAAGACTATGAAATTGAAAACTATGGATGTTGTAAGTGCTCTAAAATCTCTATAGTGAAAACTGATTGTGGGATCCCCCTATAACTCTAAGAAGTAGATGAAACTATGGGGATCTTAAGGACACATATGGTAGTATAATAATCTCTCTAAAAATTTGATCTATATCTGGAGATATGATACCTCAATGATACTGCCATGAGTGTGAATACTATAGCTAGAAACTATCTAGTCCTAAAACTATCATTGATGTAGTGGTCGATCTAAAAGAGGCCTCTATGAAAATATATGAAATCTCTGTGTTGGAGAGGGATACCTTGATTGTGTCTAAATTTTAAATAGATAAATAACTTTAACTGTTGGAGAAGCTAAAAATGGTGACTGTAGATTAGGACATAGATCTAAAATGGGGAGTGGTAACTCATACAAAACTCCACCAACTATAACAACCTAATTACTATGAATGTATTTTATGCATATGTGAACTATAGAAGGTAATACACAAAGTTTATGGATCCATGTTCGACCAAGCCACATATCAAGGAATATTACACTAGGAACAATAGTAAATAGAGTGGCCACATGTACTGGACCAAACTATACAGGAAGTATAATCTTAGTTAATGAACTCTATATGTGCCTATTTAATCCACTAATAAATATGTCTATGGAGTGATATCCTAGTTTAAATATCCCAAATTCTAAATTAATGTCATAGTGTACATGTTCACAATAGATCTATTGTCAATGATAACACTATGAATGGTATGGTGATAAATATAGCATCTGATAAAGAGTGCATAGTAATCTGAATCATCTTCAACTGCCTCTTGATCTGAAAAAGATATCTAAGGTCTAGCTAGAACCCTAGAATTATACACACCAATCATGTCTCTCAAAGGATGTGACTCAATTGAAGGTTCTCATTATGTATTTGGTGGAGGATTTGCATGATATGCATGGTAAACACCTGATGTGCCCTCTATTTCCTATTTAGAATGTTGTGGGAAAGTATTTGAGAAATTTTTTAGAGCCTTGTCCTATGTTTGCTTTGTTTGAGGAGGCTTAATTAGAGTGCCAAGATCAATAAGGTTATTATCTATCAAGTCTTGTATCTTGTGTCATAAACTAATGCATCTATTCATTATGTGGCCTGGTACCCTATGAAAATCATAAAATAAATTATGATCATATCCTCGTGGAAGAATCTTTGTTTTCTCAAATTCCTAAATAGGAGGGAGAGATATGAAAGTTCATTCCAATAGTTGTTGTAAGACTTTAGCTAAAGATATTGGTAGATTGGTAAAGTCTCATTGAGGAAGCTCTAATAAAACCACTTGTTGAAGGGGCTCTAAAGCCACATTAATTGTAGGTTGATTTTGAGTTTTGCTATAAATAGCCTTTATTTTGTATGAGACTTTACTATTACTCTTGTTTTTTTTTTATATATATGATTGTGTACTTGAGTTTGCCCATTGAAATTAATTTAAACTCTCTTTCCTTTAGTGTATGACATAACTCAGTGAAGGAAGAAAATTTTTGAACATTATTAACTCATACAAAGCTAGAAAAAGACTATGTTTGAAGAGATCTTGTAATTATTGATCAGCCATAGGGCTAGTCATTTTAGCCATGATAGTCTTATATCTAAGAACATAATCTATGAAATGCTCATTTGACCTTTTTTTCTATTATACAACTTGGGCATAATAAACCTTGTCACATATGTTAATGATAAAATGAGCTAAAAACATGTCAGCTAAAGGATTGAATGCTTTGACCAACTAATATGGTAAATTATAGAAATATTATAAAGCATAATCCTTTAAACTTAGTGTAAATATATTAGTTATTAACCAGTAATTTAGCATAGAGTCCAAGCATTCTATGTGAAAATCTCTCAAGTCTATCTTTGGATCACCCTTGCCATCATATAGAGTGAGCTTGGGTTGAACAAAACCTAGTGGCAAGGGTGTAGAAGCAATATGGTGTGCCAATGGTGTATGAAGTAGAGAAAAAGAGTCCAAATCTTATGTTGGTCTAGAGGCACCTTGCTCAAGATGTATCACCTTGGATTGAAGAGATTTGATCTCTTGTACAAGGATAACCACATTAGGAGGTGAAGATGTACTAATCGTAAGTGGTGGTGCCACATATGAAGGTTGGGATGATAAAGGGCTTGTTGAGGCATAGTTTTCCCCATAGTGTCATTTGTAATTTATTATTTAGAAGTAATGGAAGACTCAACTTGATTATCCATTTTAATTTCCATGGTAGATTGTAATATAATGGCTTGATCTTGGGGTTGTTCCATAATTCTCTCACTAAAACTCTATAGAATCAAATCTTTGTTGATAATATCATTATTATCAATAATAGATGGAAGTGGATCAGTACTCCCATGTGATGGAACATGAGAATTTATGTGTACATCATCATTTTTATTCTCATACCGCTCATTATCAAAATTATCCTCATGGAAGTTAGTGTAATTTGGATGTGTAAGATCTATAGTAGGAAACTAAGATAATTATTTATCCATGGTATATAGATGGGTTGGAGGAATCTATGTGAATTCAGAAGGGTTTCCACTAAGTCTTGAACTTCATCTCAAGGGAAGAGATGCAAGGATCTTAGGTGGCATAAGGAAAACTACTTGAAAAATAAAAGAGAAGATTAAATAAATGTAATCTAGGATTTAAAAAATAGTGAACTAAAATATGCATAAAAAGGATACAAAGCTTACTAACATGTAAGGTGATATCAAAAAAAGCATAGGGACCTAGTATATTCTACTAGGGTTTAAAAGAAATGATTTTTTAAAATTAATATGGTGAATTTTAAAATTTTAATGTGAAATTATAAATTATATATGCAGGAAAAATTAGAAAAATACTACTAAAATCATCAAGGAATTTTCCCTAGAGTTTTTGTGCACAAAAGAAGTATGTTAGGTTCACCAAATGATTTAAATTATTTGGGAATAATTGATTTTTATTCCTATTCTATTTAAGGGTTTGGATTAATAAATTAGTATAGAAAATAGCAATAAACAAAGTTCTAATTTGTATTACTACTTATCTTTTTCACATTTCTAAAAATAGCAATAAATAAGAAAAAATATAACTTAGCTAGAAAAAAATTGAGATGGTTGAAATAAATGTTGAAAATGGTTGTGTAGGACTGGGGAGGTGTCATAAACCTATATATGGCTTTCATTCAGCAAAAAGTTAAGATTGCTAAAAAAGTGGATGTTTTGGTGTCTGACATTATTGTCCATTCCTACCATTATTGTCCAAATTGATCAAAAAGACCTGAAACTTTCTAGGTAGTTGTGTTATGCATGTATGATACTACCTATGAAAAATTAAGCATTGGTTATTGATAGAACTCACTTTGGAGCTAATTTTGTCTTCAAACCCTAACCCTCTATCATGCTTGATAAAATGATATTTGAGTCACTTGAGAAAGAGTGGGGTTAGTGTGTAAGATGTAATGAATGTGAAATCCACACTCCTTATGTGGGCATGCTACCTACATACCAATACTCTAAAGAGGGATCAAGCCATATGTAGTTCTCCTACCTAAATTTCTTTGTGTAATAGTTTCATGCAGATCCAAAAGCCAATTTGATAGTGTTTGAGGTGGATAGGGGCTGGTATGAGGATTTGAATATGTTTGCAACTATGTTGGGTAACTGTGTGCAAAGAATATGGAAGTTTGCCTTAGTTCTTTGTTTATATTCTTGATTTCTTTGTAAGTTTGGTCACCTCCTTTCTAAATGAGCTTTGAGTGGGCTTTTATAGGGAAAAATTTGTCATGGGTTAGATGTATTCATGCTAGGCTAACATAATTAAGGATAAGGACCAGATGAAAATGAACGTTGGGGATCAAAGTGAAAAAGGATAGGAGTACCAAAAATAGGACACTTTGGTGCCCAATGCTATAGTCCAAATTGGGTACTCTTTTCCTATAGGCTCAAGACCTAGGAGAAAATCATTGGCATGGGTAATATTGTCTGGCTAAGGTGGAATGATTGTTTAGAAGGTTCTAGATGACTAGTAATGATCAAAAATGTGTCTACAAGGGTTGCAGGAGTATGAAAAAAGGACATATAGATGGGTGTTGTAAGCCACACTCAAACTACCAATTTGGAAATTTTATATGACTATAAAACCAATGCCTAGAAATTTGATCTAGTACCCTTACCCATATACCATGAATCTATTAGGTTCTCATTTAGAGGCTACACATGCCAATGAGTACTTGAAAGTTCTTCTCAAGTTGAGAATCCTTCGTTTTATGCACACAAGAAATCTTAAAACTACATTCCATGGCTTTTCTTGCATACTTTGACCTAAAACATGGTTAACATACCTAAATCATGACATACCTATGTTAATTCTCATTTTTCCATGCTTACCCTAGAAACTGATCTTGATATGCCATTATCCCACCATCTCTCTCATTTCTCTCTAGGATTTTGACCTACATGTCACCTTAGGCCTTGAAACTAACCTTTTAGCCACTATCCATGCACTCTCCACCTCACTCACATGCTCAATCAAATTATCACATGCTATAACACTTTTTTTCATCCTTCATAGGTCTTAACAACACCTCATGACCCCTTATTAGGTCAAGTAGAGTCTAGAACTAGTCTAGTTCCATATTAGGTTTATAGGTCTTACCCCTGAAGGCTTACTCCAAGACACTCATGAGTGCTAAAATTCCTCATATGCATACCAAAAAAACCCTATAATACCTCTTATGTATTTTTATATCCATTTAACTAGGCCATCATGCTTATACCTTATCACAAGGTTCCTTCATGCAATGACTAATGTCATCATTGGGCTTCTTAAGCACATTGAGACTTGAAAACACTACTTGATGATTTTATAATTTGTTCTCATGCATTTCATTCTCTTTAAAAAATATCATACTTATTTATTCTCATCATGCATATGCCCATGATATGATTAACTTTTTATGACTAGGCTTCTCAAGACACGTAGTGTCCAAAACATGCTTACCTTGACCTGATCATCAAAACCTCTTTGTGAAAACATTGGAAATCATCAAGATAACTCGATTCATGACATTATCCTTAGATTAATCATTAGGTTTCCTTTAAATTCTCTCAAAACTAAAATAGATCAGGTTGCCTTCAAATTCTCTCAAGTCACATAGTTTATATCTCACTGACTACTCACTATGCATCTGCACCCTAAAATCAAATAATATCAACCTTATCCTTGACATCAATGAAATAAATCTTGACCTTGACATAAATGATGACACTTCTCAAAAAACTCCCCCTTTTTCATTTATGTCAAATCATTCTTCAATATGCTCTCTTTCATCTCCCCAAGCTAGTCAAACTCCCTTCTTGGACTTTCTCCCCCTTTGACATTAATGAAAAATGGTCCTGCATAAATTTCATCTAGAGTCACACTTGCATAGGCTACCATAACCAATTATTGTTTCTATAGGGTCTTAAAAAATAGGATATGAATCATTAAGGTAACTTACTCCAAGGATACCTCCTTCAGATGAATGTGGATTATAATACCACTTCTCAATGCAAAATAAACTTATTCACAAACCTGAATATCTCCCCCTCAAACCAAGCATCCATCATGCTTCAAATGCCTTATTAGTGTCTCCATGAATCCTAATGGAGTCACCACTTCTGATAAATCACTAAAACATTACAAGTTTAGGCAATTCCTAGATCTCCATGCTCTCATCTAACTAAATGTCCTGCAATACCCTTTTAGGCTTGATTTGAATTATAGGTTTGATGTCTTCATCATCAATTTGATCATCAATGTGGGATGATAATAGGCATTCCTAACTTTATTTCATATTTGAAGTATGCTCTATCACATTAAGTGGTCAAGTGGTCCACTTGAGCTTATAGATTGATCATGACTCATCTTCATTATATTTGGTTTCCAAACATTCATTTGTCTTCTTTATTACATTCTAAAGGCTTCAAACCTCCTATTTTGAATTGATTCCCTTCTAAAATTATTATAAAATTTTTTTGAAATGTGTCCTAAATCATGAAAAATGTAGAAAACCACCTTATAAATACCTCATAAGAAATCAAAATTCCATGAATCCCATCCATCTCTAGCTTATCCAAATCTTACATCTCTTCCATTGTAGATACCTTCGAATCAAACTTAGGATTTAGTGATCTCAAAAAAATTTGAACAATGATAGATTATTTGATTTCTTCTTCCAATCCTATAATGATATTGACAACTTCATCAACCTTCAATAGGTAGGATACAATTGTTTCATCTTCATTCATTTTTAAGATTTCAAACTATCTTCTGTGAGTCTACAACTTGGCCATATTTACCTTTGTTTCACCTTCATATATGGTCTTAAATTTTTCCCATGTGTCTTGTAGATTAATTTCCTACTCTACATCGTATTCAATTATTTTTAGTCGAGCACTGCAATTTTGGTTCTTCGGGCGAAGAGGTAGAATTTTGAAGCAGAGGGCCAGTTCATTTTGCCTAAGTGTTGAGATGCAGCGGAAGCTACCAAGTGTCACCCTCTGAGTAGATCTTTTTCCCTTTATTATTTCCTTCATCTCATTTTTGCTCTAGTATTAGTTTAAGTAGATGCTACCAAGTGTCACTTTTCAAGAGACAAAGCCAACAGTTGGCATCCCCCAAGTCCCCTTTTTGTAACCTTCAAGAACCGCAGACCCTGCCACATACCCAGTAGCAGTTAAGTAGAATGCACCACGTGTCAGCATCCATGTCTCATATCGGCATCTGCACTTCATTCAAAGACTTTCAACATAAGGTAGTAGAGAAGGCAAAAAGTGCCAAGTGGCAATTGCAGAGGCCCTGAAATACCTTTTGGAGAAAAATCGCAAGCCACCACATGTCGTCATCCAAGAAACTTTGGTCCAATGATTTTGTTCAATGCATAAAGGCATCCTTTCATTTTTATTAAGTGCTAAGAGCAGCGGAGGCTGCCAAGTGTCACTCTCAAGTCCCTTTCTACCCCATCCCCAAAAGGCAGTGAAAGGTGGCACGTACCTTTAGACGAAGAAGCGGAAGATGCCATGTATCTTCCCAAGAGCAGTAGAGATTTCCACGTGTCAATGTCTGAGGGATCATCCTCGAGTTTCATTATTGAATAAAGGTTGTGGTTGGCCTCAGGTGTTACTTCAAAACCCATGGAAGCTACCAGGTGTTGCCATTCATAAGAGCCTGTTATGAGTCTTGAATAAATCTATAGCATAGCCAAGGAAAGGGAGAGGGCCACATGTCTTCGATGAACCTGATGGAGAGCACCAAATGTCATTTTTTGATGCCTAAAGGAGATTTTTTCATAAATTGGCTAAGGGTCCTCTCCCATTACAAACAGAATAGAGTGCCCGTCTACTTGTTATAGCAAAAATAGAGGGAAATTTGGTGAGAGTTAATTTGAGTAGATGGAGCAGTGCACCAGGTAGTTCTTTTGGGGATTGCAAGCATTAAAGATGTCATCCATTTGTATCCTAATAGCAGAGGTAGAATAGATAGTTGAGCAGCCCAGTAGGTGATGAAATTTGAAATTTAGGTGCAAAGAGAGGAACTAGTCAGGAATCACCATGCTACAGTTAAGGGCAGTTGTTCTTCTCCAGCATGGCTTTTCAAAGCATTGAATGTGCCAAAGTTCAAATTATTATTTTTTATTTACATATCCGAGGCTATAAAAGAAGAAGAATTATAAAATCTAAAGAGGGGGGAATTCTCATAGTTTTTGACTTTCAGAGTTTTTGACCAATAATATCATTTGCTTTTGTTACATTTTCCTGAGTTGAAAGGTTTATATGACTATGTGTGTTTCTGTATCTTTTATATGATTGAAAGATTCAATAATAAAATTGAACACTATGCCCTTGTTGATGTTATCTGTGTCATTTGCAAAGTAGTCTATGTTGTATATTTTCTAGTGTTGTGATTGGAAATGTTATTTGCTTCTGTCCCATTTTTTGGAGTCTAAAGTTCTACATAACTATGCGTGACTTCTTCGCCTCTAATGTGATTGGAAGATTCTATTAAGAAGATTGAACACTATGCCTTTGTTGACAATTCATGTATCTCAGCAAAAGACTCCCCTGTTGTGAGCCTCTATTTCTGTTATTCCAATCTTTTACATTGATCATGCACTTGTCTACTCTTAAATGTAATAGAATCACATAATAGTTTCACTGTGCTCAGGTTAGGATTAGGATTACTCTTAGGCGCATCACCATAGTTAGGTTTCAATTCTTGCATTTTGCATTTTTGTTTAGTCTCCTATCCCTTTTCCCCAACACCTAATACAAAAGAAGAGACCAGCTTCTTTAAAATTTGGAGGTTGTTTTCAAGCCGCATTATCCCACAACTTGAAACTTCCCATTGTTGTTGATTAATATCTAGCGCAATTTTAAGAAATCAGCAGTTTTTGGCACACCTGGTGGGACCAATCTTTCAAGGAGTTGAAGAATTTTGGTGTATTCTTCAGCCAATCTACCTTTGGAGGTTTTTATCGACACCAACAATGACTCTACATCACCAACCAATCAAGCAGTATCATCAAGAAATCCCTTTGGTATGTATAACTCTGTAACTCATAGCTATGAGTCTTATTCTCCTTCAAATATGTTTTATCAAGAACAAACTTCTCTTAGAATCATGTCGAGTAATGAGGATGCATATTGTTATGAGCCACATCAGTCTTATGCCCAGTCCCCCCAATATGTCTCATCCCATGTTCAACCTAACCTTATTTTCACTTTCAAAAAGCATTGTTGGGATTTAAAAAATATGTGTTAGAGCTTGACAACAGAAGGGGATATGGCCAAGAGATTCCTTATCATATCATCTATCAAGTATGGGACGTAATAGACCTGATTAAAAGTGAGTGGGATCCCATTGAGAGGGCAAATTGGCAAGAACTTACATATGAGATGTTAGAAGTGTGTGGATTGATTGTGTTCCTAGAAGAGAGGCTAAGCATTCATGAGAACCAGCCTTACCAAGTCTACCAAACTTCATACCCACCACCACAAATCCCATATCAAACATATGCCACCCCTTTTCATGAACAAGGTCAAAATCATCAAGACCAATTCCCCACTAATGTAGAGTCTATGATAGCAGAAAGGGAAGAGGATCCCAAACTCTCACTTTCCCCTCAAATTCCTTCCACCCTTACTTAAGAAGCTTCTTATTTTCCATCACAACCTTCTTCTTTCCCCCTTTTTGAAGAAGAATATATTTTGAAGGAAGCAATTGAGTATGCAGAAGAATACACTCAATTCATGGCCAAACAAGAAGATTACATCAGTACAAAAGAGGAGGAGATCACCATAGACTCCCCTTTTGATGAGCAAGAGGATAAGCCGCAAGCTTTTTCCTTAACTTTTGATGAGGAGGAGATCATTTCTAATTTTTTCCTCACTCTGCAAGAGGATATGGAGGAACATGGAGACTCCCTTGACCACGTCATTGAGATAGGAGGCGCTGAGCTAGTTTCAGATGAAGAAGAAAGCCCTGGGATTCAAATGAGTATGCAGAAGAGATGCCAACTTTTTAATTCATCCTTGCAAGAGGATGAAGTCATCAAAGAGCATGATGATGAAATAAAGCTGGAATCTGAAGAAGATGTGCTGAAAGATAATGGATATCAAAAGGCACATCATGAAGAACCAATATCACATGATTTCTTGATGACACCCGACAACATGAAGAACCAGTATTCGATGGGCATTCAAGGACAAGAAGAGTTCATAGGTCTTGAATACATGTTTTGCTCAGATTCATTTAAGTGCAAGCAGACTTGTGTGGCTGGTGTAGAGAACATTCCATCAATGAGATATCCATTGCAATCACTAATATGGCAACGCAAGTTGGCTTGTCATAAAGAAGATGTGGGAATGTTTGTTTTTGATCTCGAAGGAAAATAAGGATTTGTAATTAATGTAGTTAGGTAGTTTCCATTCCCACATTGCTTTGTTTTGGTTTTTTCTTTCCCACTTTTCCTTTAAAATAAGCATTTTAAATGCAGAGTTAGCATCTTAGAAATTCTTTAATTCTTTATTTTTTGCCGCAATAAATGCTTCCCCAAATCTTTCAAAATCTCTAAGGTACCTTGCACCGCATAATGTGTCTGCCTCACTATTTCCCAAAGATTGAGTAGGATTTGCTAATGGTCACCTTAATTTAATGCTATTTGGGACTTGATAGGCCCATAAAAATCTCTTAGCAAATTTTAAAGTTTACAAACTCTCAAGCATTCCTACAAAAATATCTTGCTCATTGTGATTGTGGCATCTAGTGAAATTTGTTGCAGCAAGCGTGTTTTTATCTTGTGAAAGGTTCATACCAAGTTATTATACAAGAGATTTAGAAATGGTGAGAACATCAAAAAAACCTAGGAAGAGAAGAAGGGTGTAATTCCTATTGGACCTAGAAGAGGAAGAACAGCCTTCATAGCACCTAGTGTAGAGCACTACAACTTCTCCTCAGGTAGGAATTACTCCCCCTCCTCCCTCTCAATCCATGCTTCCACCCATCCAAATCACACCTCCTACCATTGCTGCCATTCCCATTTCACAATTCACTTCATGCTTGATGCCTCAAGCCTTAACATTACCCTATTTCTCCCCCTCTATTCCTAGAAAAATGCCCCTTCAACTCACCCCTAGCCAGCCAATGGCTCTCCAATACAGCCTGCCACAAGGATTTCCCTTCACAGGGGGATATATTGCATCCCCTTCCACCTTCCAGATGCAAGCTGATGTCGCAAGGAAGGCAAGAAAAGCCTAATTGGAGAAGAAGAGGAGTAAAGAAAATAAAGTGCCAACAGTGCCACATTTGAGGTTGCAATTTTACCCCATTCAACAATAGCTGACGGTGACCCATTTGTCACCCAACATTGCCAAGTTGAGCGAACAAATGCGGCTGGAAGACTACACCATGAGCGCAGTGGCCATTGACATGTCCCTATTCAGGCCTCAAGACAGAGTCGAGCTCATGACCGAATCCACTTCTATGGTCATATAAGATTATTTGAGGATATCAAGGAGACTGTAGAAGATGGAGGCTGACTTGGCCATAGAAAAGGCAAACTGTAATAGTTTGGCTGAATAAATAAACCAGAAGGACAATGAGATAGCTAGTCTATAGAAATAGTTGCAAGATATTGTTTCCCTCCAGACTCAATAGGCAATTCAGGCCCAAAATGATTCTTTGAAAGTAGAGCTTTTACTTGACAAGGATGCAGTAATAGCTCTAAGATGGGAAAATGTAACATTTTAGGGAAGAGTCGAAGGACTCCAACTGCAAGTTACCTAATCACAACAAAGGTTGCTAGAAGAACAAAATAAGGGTGTGACTTTTCAAGCCCAACTCCAGGCAGAGTAGCAATGGACCACACAACTAGCAATTGAGCTAGCCAATAGGCCAAGAGGTATCAAAATGGTGTAGCTAGTGAAGGAACTCTACAAGTCAGCATTGGAGAGAATCTCTTCAGAGATTCTCCAGCTTAGGCCACTTTTCACTTTTCTATGCCATGCACAGTAGCTGTGTGAGATGGTTGAGAATCTGGTATAGAGCACTCTGGCCATGATCTCTCAGAGAGTCATAGACTCTCATTCTTTACTGGAGAAGCTCTACAGCTCAAGGGATGCAACATTTTTAGACATGAGGATTCACAACAGAATGGCCACCATGAAATGGGTCAATGAGGAGCTCAGTTGTAATGCCATAGTCAACAATTGTAGAAGCTATGTCAATGTCATCAAAGAAGGCATCAACAAAATGAGGCAACACATTAAAGATCTAGTGTGACTAGGCCTTCCTTCCCCATTTCCAGATGTGAGGATGGTGCTGATGGTGGACCAAATCCAACCATTGATGTTAGCCAGGCAAAGGGATCAAATAGTTTTTTAGAGCTTGCGGGATGATTCTCCAACCTCTGATGTTGAAATTATTCTAATTCCTATTTTCCTACTAGAATCCAAGCTGAAAGCCACTACCCAGGTCCTACAAACCTTCTCACACAAGGATCTCATTAGCTTGGATTTGGCTTTTGATGAGTTTTAGAACAAGCAAGGATTATCCGACCATGAGTGGTCTATCTTCTACATAGCTCTTTTGAAGCTGTAAATTTTGAAATTTTGATCGAGTGGGGGTCAGGTTATTTTTGATCAAGCTCAAAAGCCCTGATGATCACCAATAAATATAGAGTAATTTCCTACTCTACGTCGTATTCAATTATTTTTAGTCGAGCACTGCAATTTTGGTTCTTTAGATGAAGAGGCAAAATTTTGAAGTAGAGGGCTGGTTCATTTTGCCTAAGTGTTGAGATACAGTGGAAGCTGCCAAGTGTCACCCTCCGAGCAGGTCTTTTTCCCCTTCTTGTTTCCTTTGTCTCATTTTTTCCTAAGTATTAGTTCAAGTGGATGTTGCCAAGTGTCACTTTTTGGGAGACAAAGCTGACAATTGGCGTCCCCTGAGTCCCCTTTTTGTAACCTTCAAGAACCAGAGACTATACCACATACCCAATAGTAGTTAAGTAGAATGCACCACGTGTCAGCATCCACATCTCATATCAGTGTCCACACTTCATTCAAAGACTTTCAACATAAGGCAGTAGAGAAGGCAAAAAGTGCCAAGTGGCAGTTGCGGAGGCCCTAAAATACCTTTTTGGAGAAAAATTGCAAGCCACCACGTGTCATCATCCGAGAGACTTTGGTCCAATGATTTTGTTCAATGCATAAAGGCATCCTTTCATTTTTCTTAAGTACTAAGAGTAGCGGAGGCTGCCAAGTGTCACTCTCCAATCCCTTTCTACCCCATCCCCAAAAGGCAGTGAAAGGCACCATGTACCTTTAGATGAAGAAGCAGAAGATGCCATGTATCTTCCAAGGAGTAGAGGATATTTCCACATGTCAACACCTGAGGGATCATCCTCAAGTTTAATTGTTGAATAAAGGTTGTGGTGGGCCTCGAGTGTTACTTCAAAATCCATGAAAGCTGCCAGGTGTCACCATCTGTAAGAGCCTATTATGAGTCCTGAATAAATCTATAGCATAGCCAAGGAAAGTGAGAGGGCCACGTGTCTTCAATGAACCCAGTGAAGAGCACCAAATGTCATTTTTTGATGCCTTAAGGAGAGTTTTTCATAAATTGGCTAAGGGTCCTCTCCCATTACAAACAAAATAGAGTACCCATCTACCTGTTACAGCAAAAATAGAGGGAAATTTAGCGAGAGTTAATTCAAGTAGATGGAGCAATGCACCAGGTAGTTTTTTTTGGGGATTACAAGCATTAAAGATGCTGTCCATTTATCTCCTAATAGCATAGGCAGAATAGACAGTTGAGCGGCCTAGTAGGTGATGAAATTTGAAATTTAGGTGTGAACAGAGGAACTAGTCAGGAATTGCCATGCCGCAGTTAAGGGTATCCGTTCTTCTCCAGCATGGATTTTCAAAGCATTGAAAGTGCCAAAGTTCAAACTATTATTTTATATCATTGAAAAGGTCACATTCGATGATAAAAGAAGAAGAATTGTAAAATCCAAAGAGGGGGGAATTCTCATAGTTTTAGACTTTCAGAGTTTTTGACCAATAATATCATTTGCTTTAGTTCAAACTATTATTTTTTATCATTGAAAAGGTCACATTCGATGATAAAAGAAGAATAATTGTAAAATCTAAAGAGGGAAGGAATTATCATAGTTCTATACTTTTATAGTTTTTGACCAATAATATCATTTGCTTTTGTTATTTCATAATTTTATTTAGAATCAAAATTAGTCATAACTTGTTTTTCTTGAATCAGAAGAGTTGATAGGGTAGTAAGGTAAGGGATATCTAGCTCTATTTGGTACTTTGAATTCAAAATAGAAATAAAATTATGAAAATTTTCATGAATATTTATAAAAGAAGAAGAATTGTAAAATCTAAAGAGGGGGGATTCTCATAGCTTTAGACTTTCAGAGTTTTTGACCAATAATATCATTTTCTTTTGTTACATTTTCCTGAGTTGAAAGGTTTATATGACTGTGTGTGTTTTTGCATCTTTTGTATGACTGGAAGATTCAATAAGAAAATTGAACACTATGCCCTTGTTGATGTTATCTATGTCATTTGCAAAGTAGTCTATGCTGTAGATTTTCTAGTGTTGCGATTGGAAATGTTATTTGCTTCTGTCCCATTTTTTGGAGTCTGAAGTTCTACATAATTGTGTGTGACTTTTGTGCCTCTAATGTGATTGTAAGATTATATTAAGAAGATTGAACACTATGCCTTTGTTGACAATTCTTGTATCTCATCAAAAGACTCCCCTGTTGTGAGCCTTTGTTTCTGTTATTCCAATCTTTTACATTGATCATGCACTTGTCTGCTCTTAAATGTAATAGAATCACATAATAGTTTCACTATGCTCAGGTTAGGATTAGGATTAATCTCAAGTTCATCACCATAGTTAGGTTTCAATTCTTGCATTTTACATTTTTGTTTAGTCTCCTATCCCTTTTCCCTAACACCCAATACAAAAGAAGAGACTAGCTTCTTTAAAATTTGGAGGTTGTTTTCAAGCCGCATTGTCCCATAGCTTGAAACTTCCCATTGTTTTTTATTAAGATCTAGCACAATTTTAAGACATAAATATGTCTTTGGTAGATTCACAATGTATTACCTACATAATATCTACACTTATAGGCTAAAAAGAATAGCATTCATTTCCTTAGAGTTTTTTTCACTAGTTTTCTTACCTACTACATCATTTGGTGAAATAAGAGGAATACTATATCCATACACAACTAATTGTCAAATATCATGACCTTGAGACATCAAATATATCTTCATATTAACATTCTAAAAGGTATAGTTATATTCATTGAACAATAGAGCCTTATTAGTAGAGAAACCACCTTAAGCTTGTTGACTAGCCATCCTTGCTCCTAAGATCTTCCTTTAGGCCTTTAGACCTTATATAAAGGACAAAGATATGATACCAAATGTTGGAATAAAAAATAATTAGAGAGGGTGGTTTAATAAATCTTCAAAAACTTTAAACAATCTTACTTTAACAATCATAGATCATTTAGATAAGCATGTACATCTTCGCAAGCATAAGCACCAACCCACAAGAGCATGAAACACATGAACATAATATATATGTGGGAAACCATCAAGGGGAATAAAACCCACTAATGATTCAAATTGACTATATTCCTATAATATAAACACCAAATTTTGTGAAGTGCCAACTTCACATGGAGTACTAACCCCAACTAAGTACCAACTCAGCTAGGCTTTAGAAAGAACCCACTTACAAGGAGGCACCTACCCCCTAGATGACTCAAAACCAAATCATCCACTTAAAACACTTTATCACCTTTATAATACCTTATTTTTCATAAAAAAAATTATGATATCCTTCCTCATATCTTCACACACTTCTATCCCTCTCAAAACTAGTCTCTCACCTTCTTCACTCAACTAGCCCTTTTATTAACTTAATTAGGTCATATGACCTTGATCCTCACGCTAAAACTTTATAAAATGTTCATAAATAATACTCTATCATTTTTTATGGTATATAAGACCTCCTTTTGTTATGTAATATCCATTCTTTGTCTCTTACTCTATACACACTCAAATAGGCCTAAAAATGCCTAGTATATATATAAGTTTCTTGTTCATATCCTTCTTAGTCGGATAAGCACACTTATAATATATGGTCAGCCATGGAATGTATCTTATGAAAAATCATAGACATAGATAAAAAAAAAATTAGTCCCTTTATGTTTGACCTTCCTCAAATAGGCCTTATCTCTTCTTTAGGCCTCATGAATACCTAATCTCATTAGGCCTACTTAGCATACATTACCCTTTGATATTTTTGGAGAATATTAAAACATTTTAAATGGAATATAAACATCATATACCATCTAAATATACCCATTATAATCTCATATATTATCCATAACACTTATTATCTCAATCCACTACTTGGATCACATCATTATTACTGTTCATATTAGGCTTGTGCATAATCAAGAAGTCTATCTAAAATAATTGAAGCATAAAAACAAATTTACCAAAAAACCATGGAAAAAACATATATATATATATATATATATATATATATATATATATATATATATATATATATATATATATATATAATCCTTATGACCTATAGGTAATCACCATGTTCATTATACCTCACAAATCAATTCAAAAGTGTTTAAACCCTTCTCTATAAGTAGATTACTCAAAACTGCCAATTGAGCTCAAAATATAGTCATGGAGCCTTGAAATTTTGACACATGTAGGAACCCTATTAAGGTTTTAAAATTCATGAATTTTATTTTAAATAATAATCAAATAAATATAAAACAAAAATATCATAATTATTAATTCCAACTATTGGTCTTACAAACTAATATGTTGACCTTCTCTCTCACAGTCCTTACTCGGCCAGACAAACTATTTTGGCTTTGATGTTTCAATCTCTTAAAATAAATTTAAAAATTTATTAAAATAATTAATAGTACATATATGTTTTAAAAAACAAAATAATTTTAATTTTATTATTCACATTAGGTCAGAGAGTCTCCAACTTATCATTGTAACTTGCTTACCCAAAACTGCCAGCTTGTTTTGAAACACAGTCATGATGATAATGACCTTAAACACTTGTGTAGACAATTTAAAAGAATAATAATTAATTTTTATGATACTATTATATAATTATTTAACTCTAAAATATAAATATACCATATGAAAATGATAATATTAATCTTGTGTACTAATCTCACAACTATACACCTTCATTGTCTCATCTGCACAAGATAGGTCAACATATGAGCAACATTATCAACATATCCAATGATATCAAAAACATATAACCAAAATTAACATGTATTAAAGGTATTTAAAAATATCCCCATGCATTTTTATCCATCCCTAATCCATGATAACACATCACTAATCTCATTCTCACTCCTACCTGGTTTTTTCACTATCTACACCTTTAGGCCTTTTAGTGATATGTCAACATGCATGACTAGTTTAACACATATAAGGTATATAACATACTTATAAACCACTATGAACACAATACATAAGTCTCAATCTTCAACTTCCATTCATTTATCAACTTTGACTCGATCAACCCTGCCTACTACAACTAATTTCTAAGAAATAAGGATTTTCTTGTAGGGTCCACTCACATGACAAACCAATGCCACCTATAGGTACCTGGTAGAGTCCACTACATGATAAAATCATCAAACTATGTTATAAAATCCATTTTTCATCATGAGATATTTTATATTAGGTCAAAGTTAGGGTTTTAGAGAGGTTTAAACCACCTTACAATCTTAATGATCATTCATAAAGCTTAACCCCTTATTCTAGAAACCAATTATCAAAAATTTCATCTAGTAACCTTTCCCATATACCATGAATGTGATATTTTCTCAATCATAGGTTACATGTGCCAATGAGTACTTGAAATTTCTTTTCAGGTTGAGAATACTTCATTTTGTACACATGAGAACCTCAAAACTACATTCCATGCCTTTTCTTGAAAAAATTGACCTAAAACTTGGTAAAAATACCTAAAAAAACATGAAATACCTTTATAAATTCTAAATTATCCATTATTACCTTGGAAAATAATCCTGATAACCCATTATGCCACCATCTTTCTCTTTGCTCTATAGGCTTTTAACCTGCAAGTCACATTAGGCCTTAAAACTAACCTTTTAGCCACTATCCATACACTCTCTAGCTCACTCACATGCTAAATCAACTTCTAACATGGTCTAACATTGATTTTAATCCTTCATAAGTCTTGAAAACACCTCATGACCCCTTATTAAGTCAGGTAGAGTCTAGAACTAGTCTAGTTGCATGTTTGGTTTGTAGGTCTTACCCCTGAAGGCTTACTCTGATACAACCTCATATGAATACAAAAAAAACCCTATACTACCTCTTATTACTTTGTACATCAATTTCAGCAAGCCACCATGCTCATATTTTCTCACAAGATTCCTTCATGCTATGACTGATGGCATGACTAGGCTTCTCAAGCACTTTGAGACTTGAAAACACTACTTGATACTTTTATACCTTGATATCATGCCTTTCATGCTCCTCAAAAAATATCAAACATATGTACATAATTATTTATACTCATCATGAATATTCCCATGATATGATTGAGCTTGTTATGACTAGGCTTCTCAAGACACCTAATGCTTAAAACATGCTTGCCTTGACATGATCATCAGAACCTCTTTTTAAAAACATTGATAGTCATCAAGCTAAACTGAATCATGACATTTTCCTCAGAGGAATCATTAGGTTTCCTTAAAATTCTCTCTCAACTAAAAGAGATCAGGTTGCCTTCAAATTATCTCAAGTCACATAGTTTATATCTCACTAACTACTGACTATGTATCTATACCTTGACATCAATGACATAAATATTGAACTTAACATCAATGAAAACACTTTCTAACATGTAATTGTTGTGTCATATTTTTAACTACCTATTTAATTTTTCTTGAATGGAAAAGGGGAATAATGTATCATTTTTGTATTACATTTAATATAAAAGGACTTTATTGTGATAGAGTGACTTTATAGCAAATAAATCCAGATTCCACTTTTGGTGGCCTTAGGAACCATTGAAAAATAGACCACTAAAGTGGTGTACATTATTAAAATTTATCTTATACCTTAGGCTACGGTAAAATAAAATTATTTGTTAATATATTAGGGCATGAATTAAAAAGGTAATTGGTAAAACATATTATGGTGATACAAGATCTCATTATTAATTTAGTGTTTTCACGAGATCATGGAAAAATATAGAGATTATTATTTTTATTAGGTTTTTTTACTTTATTTTATATGATATTATAATTCATGAGATTGAGGGAGAAAACCTTGCCTAATGTCATGACTTTGTTGGTTATTAAAGACTAAAATTTAACTACATTGGGAATAATTTCTAGTAACCATTTTATATAGCAACTAAGAGTAAATGACAAGATTCACTAAGATATTGTATAACCATGCAATTCATGGTCATGGATAAATCAATAGATAATGAAAATAAATATGGGAGAATAGAGAAAAGAAGGACATGTTAGTTTAGATATAGGGAAAAAAATAACAAGAAGACTGCTTCAAAAAAATTATGGGAAACAGAGAATTGACCACCATATTCTACATCACCAATCAAGAATGTCTTAGACTATTTATGTGTATAGTTAAGGTTTTATTTTTATTTTGAATAATTATTAAGCCATAGTTTTCTATACTACATTCTTAGTCTGTAGTTTTATTAAAAAAATTGAAAGATTTTAAAGAAACCCCTTTGCTTTGGTTCAATTGCATACAAATTATAGGTTATATAATACAATGGTTTTAGCCTATTTTTTATTAAGTCCACCATATATCGCTTTTAAAAATTAGTGTTAATAATTCTTGATGGTGTGTCATTTTTTATTGTACTTCATTATTAAAAAATATATATTCAATCTCATGGAGCTGAGGGTGAGATCTTACTCTTACCTAAAAATCCCTAAGATGAATACAAGATGGGTTTAATACCTAAAGTACACTTTAGTTCCTTATTTTGTTGATGAAATATTTTATATGCCTAGGTCATTTAATGGTGTGTATTACCTTGACCTGAGTTTTGAAATCCATCCAAATGGATGTAGAAGTTGTTAAGACTGTGATTATTTAGATATATAGTCATATAAATAAATTTTTATACAATTAAGTATATATGAGGATAATTGTTCAGAGTGAGTGTATAACCCTTAAGGTGTTAAAATGTTTATTTTTTTGTATCTAATTTTAAAAAGTGAGTTATACTTATGAAGGGTTTTTGAGTCTAGAATCTTTGGTATGCAAGTGTAGAAAAATAGTTCCCACCTGAGTTGAAGGAGTTATCATAAAATCATAATTTTCCTTTATAATTCATAACTATTAAATTACCCTAGAACATATTTTAGAATGGATTTATGGAAACACACACACACATAGTGGAAATATATTTAATTTAAATACAGACATAAATACATAGAGTTGTAAGTTATGATTGGGATTTTAATTAAGAAAGAGATTGGAAATTGATTATGAAATAGTCTTGGGATAGTGAAACTATTAATACTTTTAAGGAAATATATTGTTATAAGGTAAATGCTTAAATTAAACATGAAGGTATAAATTTAAATTAGATCATATAGAGAGAAACTATAGTATTTAAATGTGTTATGTATTATGATTGAAGAATGCTAATTCAATACCGATAGAGAAGGAATTAGTTTAAATTAAATATCCTTAAAGAGTGTTATGCATAACATAAAAATAAGTTATGTGATTACACTCAAAACACTACTTTAACTAAATGAGTATCCTAGGTATAAACATATATATTAGAGGTTATGAGTTTTTATACTTATCCTATTGATCTGATTATGAGTTACTAAATGAATAATGAGGCTTATCTAGACTTGAATGGAAATGTATCATGGATAATTTTATATTTTAGTTGGACCTAATATTATTATTTGATTTATTTATAATCTTGAATGCTTAATATATGGGAATTGAGTGAACAAAACATGTGGTAGGGTTAATTTTCCTAATAAATTAGATGTGATAAATGAATATTTTAATCGAAACAGACTTTATAATGATATTATATTTATCTAGGACACTTAAGTGTTAAGATTAATTTTTTATGTGAACTATTGTCTGAGTTGTGTCCTTCACATTAAAAGCATTATGTTTCTATATCATTTATTTGAAGGACCATTTAAAGTATGTTATTATTTTTGTATTATTTATAATATTTTGGAATTAATTTATATGGATATATCATTTTTATGTGGGTTTTCCATAATACATCCTCCACATTAAGGGATGATGAGTGATGATAGGTAGGAGGCATTCACATAAATAACTCATCATCTATTAATATGAAGGATAATGTTTTTTAGCAGAGAGTATTATTGTGTGTGGATTATGACCTAGATTCATTGGAAGTCTAATTAATATAAGGGTAAGTGCACAGAGTTGGGGGACAATTCTATGGGAATTTTACATAACGTGATCATGTTATTTAAATTATATCTCAATAATTCCCAAGATATAATGTTTTTATGTTAATATATAATGTAATAGAATTAATAGATAATGCAATTATGTTATTGTAAAAATAAAAATGTTATAGAATTACTATTATTTTACACATTAAATTAGAAAACATGTAGATGGATCTAACCTTGGTTAATAGGTAACATGATCACATTATCAATAATGTAATCATGTTCCTATTATTTTGCACATAAAATCTTATGGAGTTGTGCATGAAGATAACTCTGGCTAGAAGATTATGTTTATAACTTTAAATTTATTTTAGTAAATATAAGAAATTAGGGTCACTATGTATTTGATAGAGTTGGTATCATAGTTTCATGCCTTACAATATGGAAAATGGATTTTAAAAATCTAATCTAGTCAATACTTAGGCATTTTTAGGGTCTAAGTATTAAACATAGGGATTTTAGGAAATAATTTTTACAATTAATATCCATTTTTGGTAAACCTATACTCATTTTTTAGGTTTTTGTGCCTTCCAAATTGATTATTGGCATTTCTAAGAGTCTTAATTTTGTAAAAATTAAAATTTTCAAACCACTCACATTAAAATTGATGTAAAGTGATGTGATTAGGGTAGAATAGGTCACATTGATGACCTAAACACATAAAATGACCACTTTATGTTAATTTAACTTATTCCTCATCCCTCCCTCATCCCTAATCACTGCTTACTCATTTGGCATCACCTTAATCACTCTTTCATCATTTCTCATTATCCCTAATCACTCCCTCATTGACCCTAACTATCCCTAGTCATCTCTGATCACTCCCTCAGCATCCTCATTCCTCTCTCATTGACCTTCACTATCCATCATCAACCCTAATCACTCACTCATCATCCCTTATCACTCCTCATTGACCCTCACCATCACTCATTATCTTTAATTACTTCTTGATTGACTCTCACCATCAATCACCATCCTTAATCACTTTCTCAGCATCCCTAATCACCACTTTATCATCCCTAATCAGTCCCTCCTCATATGCCATCATTCCTAATCACTCCCTTATTAACCCTCACCATAACTCATAATATATAATCATTCCATCAGCATCCCTAATCACTACCTCATTGACCCTCACCATCCTTCATCATCCTTAATCATTTCTTTATCATATCTAATCACTCATTCATCATCCCTCATCACCCCTAATCATTCTCTCATCAACCTTCACCATCCCTCATCATCTATAATCACCCACACATCCTCCCTAATCAGTCCCTCATTGACCCTCACCATCTCTCATCATCCCTCTTAACTCCCTCATCATCTATACTCAATTCCTCCTCATCCCTCTTAACTCCCTCACCATCTCTACTCAATTCCTCCTCATCCTTAATAACTCCATCCAATACCTTAATGGTGGTATTTTGTTGGGGTTTAAAAATGCTAGGAACTACAAGTGGAGAGTTGAGTGCTAGCATAAAATATAAGACATAGTGATAAAAATGATGTGGAGGCAAATTTAAAACATAAATATTTAACACCTATGAAAAAATATGGGCTTATTAGAAACGATGTAATTCACAATTGAAAATATTTAGGAAAAGAGAAGCAAGTAAATCCCCCATAGCACCAAAAATGGGTAGTAAATATATGAGGATCACCAATCTATGTGATTTCCTTAAACCAATCAATTGCTTTCCATATGAGGACATTTTATGATTTGAATAATTACATTGAAGGCCTTTTATTTTTATGTATATTGATTGAGTCCACATACTAGAGAGTGCAAAATAATTTTCAAATGATTAGAACAAGTAGTCAAATATTGGAAAGTGGTTCTTAATTCATAACTTCAATATTCAATCCAATGAAGAGTGTCACACTATGATTTCTCTCCTCAAACATATTTATAAGTGGGTAGAAGTTATCTAGCACTATAAAAAGTTAAGTAGATAATATATTATGAAGCCAATGATATGGTCGGTACTAAAAATATCTATACTTCCCCAAATAATAAATTATATGAATTAAAAACATTGAGATTAATGGTGATCTAATACACTTCATCATCTATAATAAAAGTTAGAATAATTTAATTTCTCCTCAAGCATATTTTCAGAAATTAAACTTTAAATTTATACATCATCCATAACTGTATGCTAGTGTATGGTCTAGTGTAGGCTTGATAAATGGATCACCTAATAGTGTTACTTAGTATACAGTTTCAATATTAGTAAAGATGCAATCCTTTGTGACATCTCACCATTAGAGGTATGTGATTTTTTACATGTGGTCAACCATATATTCGTCATTGACATGTATTTTATGAATTAAATCCTTAAAATGTTGTGATATATTATCATGATCTTAAATACCATATATCATAGTTGGTTCATAAGCTTTCAATCATTAGTGTCAAAAAGTGCAAGAATATTATTAATTCTAGTAATAATTATACTCTTGATGGTAAGAATTAAATGTAATAACATCCTCATGTCACCATATCATAGTTTGGTTTATCCAATAATAATAAAGACAAAATAATTGAATCATAAACTAGATGACTACAAGGATATCTTTTAGTCACCTAAATAAGTTCTTACATACCATACACTAAACAATAGTATTGATTTGATCCCTTAATTATGTTGACCTTAAACCTCCTTATATAACATATCATTTATAGATAATGAATATATCAATTTTTAGATCAATGAAATCATGAATAATGGACACATCATGCTTTAATCATTGCCTTGTAGAAGCCTAATTGTGTTTGTGCCAAAGTTGTGAATTAGTTCAAAAATATTAACAAGATTAAATTGAAGAAATATTATCCTCATCTAAATATTAAGGCATTTTTCTCCCATATCGATGGTGTATAATTATTTTCTAAAATTGATCTTAAGTTTGAGTATCATCATATTCATGTTGAACCTCTAGACATTTGGAATATAGTCTTAAAAACAAAAGGATTGACTGACTAGTTGGTTATGCCTTTCAAATTAACTCGTGTAGTGAATTCATTCATTAGGATGTTAACAAACATCCTTGAGCCATTTAAATATGTCATTATTTAATCTACCCAGATGACATATTAATCTTTAGAAAATATGGGATGAACATCTACGCCATGTTGAACTAGTTTTTCACATTTTTAGGAAACATATTTTTATGATAACATGAATAAATGTTCATTTTTCATGCAAGATAAAAAATATATAGGATGCATTACACACAAGGATTGCATATGTGAACCTGACCAAGATTCAATTCATACAATAATGGGAAACACTAAATAAATTTGCATCTAATTTAAATCTTCTCATAATTATAAAATTATACAAGAGATTTGTTTTTTATCTTTTGAACCAAGATACCAAAGGTGAAACTAAATTAATTTTCATCTAGTGAGTTGCACAATAAAGATAATTTGATGAACTAAAATTTAGACTCTATTTTGTGTTAGTACTTATGTTACTTGACTATAAATTTAGAATATCATCCAATTCATTTAGTAATAAAATTGACTATCAAAAATGGGTATTGACAACACAACAAGTCCTAAAAAGAGTTAATTGATATTATAATGGATTAAACAACATGTTATTAGAATCAAAGATATTTCTAGAGTATATACTTATGTTATATGATTAGGGAAAAATTAGGAATGGTGAGTGATGGTGAGGTTAATGATGTACTAATGAGGGATGGTGAGGGATGGTGAGGGTCAATAAGGGAGTGATTAAAGATGATGAGGGATGAGGAAAGATTGATTGTGTATTATGAGGGATGAAGAGGGAAAGCTTAGGGATTATGAGGGATGGTGATAGTCAATGAAGGATTGATTATGGATGATAATAGTGATTAGAGATGATGAGAGGCAATGACGGTCAATGACCAACTCATTAGGGATGAGGAAGGATTGAATAGGGATGAGGAAGTAATTGTGGATGATTAGGGACGATGAAAGAGTGATTATATATGATGAAGGATGGGAAGAGAGTGATTAGGGATGATTATGGATAATTAAGGTCAATGGAGGAGTGATTAGAGAAGACTAGGGATAGTAAGGGTTAATAAGGGAGTGATTAGGGACAATAAGGAATGATGAGATAGTGATTATGGGTAATGAGGGATGAGTATAAAGTGATCAAGGATGAGTGAGGGATGGTGAACAAGTGAAATTAACATAAAGTGGTTGTTTGATTTGTGCAGGTCATCAATATGACCTACACTACCCCAATCACACCACTTTAGATAAAGTTCAAAGTTATTGGTTTTCAAACTTTAATTTTGACAAATCTAAGACTCTTATAAATGTCAAGAATAAATTTAAAAAGCATAAAAACCTTTAAAATGACTATATTTTTTCCAAAAATGGATATCAATTGCAAAAGGTATGTACTAAAATCCCTAAGTTTAATACCTAAAAATACTAACCAAATTGGATTTTAAAAAATTATTTTCCACATCATAAGGCATGCATCTATGAGACCAACTCTATCAAATACAAAGTGACCCTAATTTATTATATATACTAAAATAAATTGAAAGTATAAGGAAATAAATTTAACAATATAAATATAAATTTATACTTAACATTTATAGTAGTAAATATAAGCTTTTGGCCAAAGTTGCCTTCATATGTAACTCCACAAGATTTTATGTGCAAAATAATAGGATCATGATCATGTTATTAGTAACACAATCATATTATTGATAATGTGATTATATTACCTATGAACCAAGGTTCATTATGTAGACATGTTCACTACTTTAATGTGCAAAATAATAGTAATGGGATCACATTATTATTTTAAAATAACTTGATCACATTATCTATTAATGTGATCACATTATCTATTAATGTGATCACATTAAACATTAACATGAAGTGGCTTGGATTCCTGAGCCAAAGGCTTGGACCTATCAATCTATAGCCAAGTCCAAGAGTTATGATAAAAAAAACAAAAAAATTATGATTTAATTACCAAATACACTACAAATTTTAATATTAAAATTTAAAAACTTAATACCATTGTGATGATAACACTCTCCTCTTTCCAAAAATATGATTTTTATAATTTATGGACTGATTTAAGGTTTTACACTATGTTTATTTCTAACTATACTTTTTTTAGGCTACTACATGCTTCAAACATGCATGCCTATACATGTTCATGTAATTTTTATTTCCTTGATTCAAGTGAAAAATAAATTATATGGTCACAAACTAGGCCTAATTCTAAACATATTAAAAAAAATGATTTTCATTTTTTTTTGAGGTGGTTATGCACATCACATGAATGACTATCCATTTTTTTAATCAGTTTTCAAGATCTATTTACTTGAAAATTTCATTAAAAAAATATAGGTCACAAACTATAATATCTTATCTAAATTTTCACAAAAGTGTTTAAAAAAATATTAAATTCTACTAAAAAAATGGTGTGCCACATGGCCGTCTATCTACTCTATTTTCTTTAAAAAATAGGAGTTCCTCTTCAAAAATTAGATGTTTGACCTATTTATTCTTAACCATTTTTTTTTTAAATGGTGTTTTGGAAACTATACTTGAAATGCTACATTTCATGTTCTTACACTATCTTCATATTTGGAGTGTAGATATCTCAAATTATCTATAAAAGTTTAGATTTTTAAAATTTAAAGAAAATCATGTCCACATGTAGGCCACGTTTTGTCCCCAAACTTTGTGCACTTACCCATAATTAATTTTTTATCCAAAAGAATGTTATAGTTGTATGCATTGTCTATCTACTATTCTTTCTAGTTGACATGCATGTGTGATGTCATATAATATATAGGATGTATTCCATGGTCTGTATGTTTGTTGCATGTAATAGTGACTATACTACACATTGTTTTGGTTGATTTATTGATGTATGCATTACCATTATTTACCCCTTCATGAAGGGAATAACCACTCCTAGTGGGGAGGGGTGTAGAAGACTGATGGTCTATGATTGGAGATAAAGTACCCAAATGATGATATGCCTCTCTACAGTTGTTTCAACCATTATTGATGCATACTCACAACTATTGTACTGATTTATGAGGTGTTTAATAAATTTATGTTTTACTATTATAACTTGACATTATTATATTTATTTTATTTATACAATAGAGACTATTGGAAAAAGTTGATAATTATGATTTACCATATTATATTCCAATAGTGACTGTATAGTTTTAGTGTGGTTATTTCTACATACATTTATTAAAGAGTTATACTTTTCATTTTTATGTTATCTATTGTATGGTATTATAGTATCTACACCATTAGGACCCTGCTTGGGGGATAAAATTAATAATGATTAAAAATTTTATTTGGTGGAATATGGTATAGTTGTAACTATTGTATTTAGTTATCTTTAGCTAGTAAACAACAATTGGATCACCTAAATGATGTAAAAATTCTAAGATTATGATATAATATATTTTTTTAATCTATTTCAAAAAAATATATATTTAAACCTTGGAACCTAATGGGGTTATAACATGTGATATCAGAGCATAGCTTAAAATTTTTAGACCTAATGAGTCCACTAGAACTAACAAATAAAATTCTTTGTTGAAAAATAGGAATAATGTGATTACAACATTCTTAGTGTATCGAAGATCATGCTTGAGTGAATGCATTGGGATGATATGAAAAATTTCTAACCCAAGCTGAGATGTCAAGTATAGATATGGTTTTATGGAATTTATTCTTATTAGGGTAGTAAGTCCATTATTAATGGGATTTTTGAGATGTATTTCTTACCTCACATATATAAAACCTTTATTATGGGTTGTGAGTTTAGTAGTTGATTATTAATAAGGATTATGAACCTTAGTTGATTACTATACCTTGTAGAATCATGCTTTATATTTCAAATAAATGATTATTAATAATTTTACACCTCTATTATAGTTATATGAATGTATTCTAAAGTTAGATAACCTTTTATAATGGTATTCATGTCTTGGGATTCATTGAAACTACTTATCATAGTTATGGATTTGGTATAAATGCCTTGTATGTTGATTTATCATAGAAAAACTTGCTTCACTAATATACATTAACTTAATATAAGTATAATATAATATAAAATTAGATATATTATTCATTATTGGTGGTATACATGGATAAATCAGATTAATGTGGTTTTATGCCATTATGTTTCATCATTATTTTGACATTTTCCTTCCCATGGTGAAGGTCTGAAATTGTCTCTTATGTGGTAAATGTTGACCAAATTTGACTTTTAGGTCAAATTGGGCCTCCCCAAGTAAAAAAATTAGTTTTAGGTGTTTTATGGGTCTAATATAGATGTAAAAATGTGTTTCATAGGTCATTTTTTGTAATTTTATATTATACTAACCTTGGTCCTTAGCTATTTTAGTCCTTTTAGTCATTTTGGGTCATTTTTAAGTCAAAAAATGTGCATTTAATGAGTTTTATAGGTTTTTTGAGAAGTTTTAAGGTTAAAAAATATGATTTAATTCCCCATTTTTCCAATTTAGTCTTAACAAACTGACATAACTAAAAATTGGTAAGTTGTTCAGAAGAAAAAGGTAGTTTTCTAGTGAAAGGAGAAGAAAATGGCACTTATATAGATTTATTAGGAAGTGTGCCACATGATAAAGGATAATAAAATGCATATTCATCTTATCCATGATTAGTTACATGTTATATATGATATTAAGGTAAATTTTCTATCTCAAATTAGTTATATTCCTTTTCACCCTTCTTGGCAAGCAAAACTGACCTGCAGGTTTGCACTTGGTACAGTCAGCACAAGAAGTTTCAAGAAAAATTATCTTGGAGGTGTAATATAAAATAATTAATATTATATTTTATTCTTGTTTTTATATTAATGGTTATCTAAGATTTATGAACTATTCCTAAGAAGTTAACCTTTCAAATCTACCTGCTAATCTGTGTAGCCTATGGGTTTTACCTTGGTTTGAGTAGTTTCGTATAATCCACTTGTTGATATTGGTTCTAGATGATTTTTAATATGTCTCCTCATGCATAACATTATTTTTTTAATGTTTAAATGTGTTTATATGATTCAAGTAGCTCAAATTTATAATAAGATATAATTTTATAAGTTGTAGGTAGTTTATAACATTTTTAGGAGCTTCAAGTTGTTTCATGGCTCCAAGAAGTTATTTTAAGCACATTTTTATGTTTTAAATATGTTTATTGACTTAATATTAACATTTTATCCTCTTTTTATAATTAATGTTTCATGGTTTTCAATCATACATACACATACTCATAGTCTACCAAGCTTACAGCCATTTCCTTGCTTAATTTCACTTGTATCCATGTTGTAGCATGTGGGGAACCTCTTTAACATTTACATGGAGGTTATTTGTAAGTATATTTATGTTATATTTTTATATTTTGGTGAAAATTACAATTTAACATGAAGATAATCGCTTTGGTGCATGAATCATTTTAGCTTCATTGCTTGTACACAGTCCATTTCCACCTATAGGGGTCTTTCTTTAGTAACGTCATGTATCCAAAGTATTTTTGAGTATTATAATTAAATTTTAAACATTTTATAATTCATAACTTGAATAAAATAATACATATCCTATTGACTGCCTAAGTTTACATTGCCTACCTACAAATAGAAAATGTGCATTTACAGGTGATAATAAAGAGAGCTAAGGAGTCTTTATGTGGTGTTGAATAAGTGATGATATCCCATTTTCAATTAATTACATATTTAAAATGTCTTAACATACATGTTTGAATTGATATATTTCTAAGCCAAGTTGAAAACCAACTCTAAAGATGAAGACTAAATTTTAGGCCTTTTGTCTTTAAATTTTCAAAACAAATGTCCTAGCACTTTTTGCTGAGGAAAAGCAACAAGGTTATAAAGTGGTTGGATCAATTATTTTGTGCTTATTTGGTGGTATATATAAAATAAAATAACTTTTCAAGGTTTTGGGTTAGTAATTTTGATAGGATTCAACTTTTATAGGGTCTAAAGATTCCCTTGAAACCAATAAAACCAAATAGTAAATTCTACATGTTTGAGCCCTTAAATGACCATTGGTATTATAAAAAGAAACCAGAGAGTAGTATTATGTTTTTATGGTATCATGGTGTGTAAGAGACACTAAGTAACATTAATATCATCAGGTTTTGGTTGATATAAAATTTTATAGACCCTCATACACACACCCAATCTATACACATGGTCCTACACATCCACTTACAGCTAAAGGGCAGGTTTTCACATTGTCATTAACAATGATATCATTTAAAGAATGGAATGGATGAGTGTATATATATCATAGTGTGAAGAAATTAAATTAGGACATTAGACTTGTAAATAAAGTTTAAATCATGCATTTCTACCTATAGGCATCAATCTAAAACTAAGACACAGTTAACAAATAGTAAGTAGACAGTGCCTTAGCTAGCAACTTTTCTATGTTTTGGCATGAAGATACATGGAATGAGTAAATAAATGGAATAATATAAAATTAAGGGTTTTATTTATGACACCATATTAATTAATACATTCATAAATGGTTATCTACACCTATAGGAAATAGAGACACAGTCACAGTATGTGACTACAGTCTAGGCTAGTCAGGGAAAAGTATGAACAAACATAATAGATTTAGAATCAGATGATTTACACATGGATTCAAGAAAATATAAATCATATTTTATGATTTTAATCAATATTAAATCCATCAATTATCACCATAAGAGGTAATGTCTATCTAAAGGCATAGGCCTTGGAATAAAATATAGTCAATTATGACTATGGTGACAGTGAGTATGAGTAGTGATGGTTATTGTGTGTTAGCATTGTATAAATGTGATGAAAAAGTATAAAACATTGATGAATTAAATTATTTATTTATATGAGTTATTTTAATAGCATTTTCAAGGTCTAAATGGGCACATCACCTATAGGTAGGGTCTAATTAGCTTCAACACAATCATTTGCCTATGACTGGTTTTATAAGCATTTCAACCTCCAAAGCTATTATCTAGACAATTTTGGAGAGTAAAAAATTTAAAATAAATGAAACTAGTAATATATCAATCCAAAAAAGGTCTTGTTTAATTTTTTTTCAAATTCAAGGTATGCAAGACAGTACCTTGAAGAGACACAATCAAGAAGGACTTTTTGTATTGAAAACTCAAGGTCTGTATAGGGGTATAGTGAAAGTTTAGCAAGAATTGTATTTGAAATACATAAATAATTATGGGATAATTTTTAATATACCATATCACATGTAGATAATTCATAAATTAAGTTCTCCAACCAAGACACATAGTCTACCCTCCAACACCCTTACACAGTCCACTTCATAATGGTCTATCTTAAAACTTGGGGACTTTGAAAGATCAAATGACTTAGGATATATTTGAATATATGTGTAAATAACAATTAAAAATTATATAATACACTCAATTATTCACAATTTTATAAGTAAATAGGGGAGTACCCTCTATTTTGTCTAAGATAAAGGGCACTCCCTTGTGAGGTCAAATTGGCAAGTTTTAGGGAAAAGATACTGAAGAGTGATTAAGAAACTATTTGAAAATATAAATAGGGTTTGTAAATATATAATACATAAAAACCAACATTAATAACCTTTATAATTATAATTAAACCAAATAGGGGAGTCTAAACCCTTGGAGTTGGAGGTAGCCTAAAGGCAAGATTTTGGTCTAAAGACCAAATCAGAGAACAGTGACACTTTCAGCTCTAGGAGTGGTTTAAAAATTATTTTATTATTTTTATGGGATGTAATTAGATTTATTTTAACTATTTTAAATAAATGAAACCACCAATAACTCATTTTCAGCCTCAAAGATAAATCAGACCTACTAGGCATGGCCAAGCCTAAAAGCCAAATGGGAAACCAACTTCCTTTACGTCTTATAGTGAACATTAAAACCTATTGTAACATGTTTTTGGTACTATATCATAGGTTTTAAATCTATTTTTATGAAATATAATTCATGAGGAAGACATTTTTGTCCCAAAACTAACTCAAACCTACAAAAAATAAGGAAATAAGCTTGATGGGCTAGATTTAAATGCTCATATCTTCCTAGAGGATCTACATGGGAGCCAAAGGAGTTTTCTGAAGTTATTAAGGTCCTTTAACATAAAATTTTATTTTTTTTTTCAATTTTAATGTGAAACCTATATGAACAAAGCTTAAGAGGTTAAACAAGCCTAAAACCCTTGTTAAATCCTTACAAAGACCAGTTTGAGAAAATGGAGTTAGAAAGCTAATTTTATGGGATATTTTGACTATGATGATGATTTTAATATATAAATGACTCCCTAAATATACTCCCAATGATTTTTGGTTGTATGTAACTATATGAATAGGGTGAAAAATGGTTATTTTTTACTATTTTATGCATTGTGTAGGCTATAGGAGGAGTCTAAAGATTAAATAGTGTTTTTATGGAATATTAGGACTCTTAATAAATACATATATTAATTTAATGACTTTAATGAACTTATAATTTTTATAAAAATATCTCTCATTTTAGCAATCAAAACTGGCATATTAGACAAGCTAGTGATAAGGGTGGAAAACTTCAAGTGAGCTAAATTTAAGGTGTCTCTGATGCTTATAAGTCCATGTTGGATATTTTCAGGTATCATTAAATTCCTGCCATGTATTTTCATATTAAATATAATCCAAATTTGAAGACAAGTTTGTAAGTTACAGGAAAGAGGAGTTTTCTAGACTACAAATGATGACATCTCATTTCTAGGTGATTCCAAATGACCAAGACTAAAACCAATGCATGGAGAGGAATTTATTATGTCCTTAACCTTAATCACAACCATTTTATATATTCTTAATCAGGTATAATTCACTAAAATATGGATAATCATACATGCATTTTTTTGTAGCCAAAATGAGGAGTTTTATGCCACTTTTTATGAAGTTTATGCCTTGAATTGACACTTGTTCTTCATAATATTCTATGATTCATCCCAAATACTTATCTAATGCAAAATTAACTAATTTTATTGATTTTAAAAGTGTCTTTATGACCCTTGGACTTCTCTCTTCTCCTCTTTCTCTCAATTTTTATAAGAACTAGCCATTTTAGTATTGTAATCTATGTTCCCCCTGAGTATGGCAAAACCCTGCTTATTTGTATACCTTTTTTTTCAATAATAATACTGATTTTTACCTCTTCCATGATTTTTATTAGTGTGATTATTTGGAATGCTTTATTTTTCATAAGTGATAACTCTTGTTTCCTTAGCATGATTATCTCATTCTATCATTTATTTGCAGTTGGAAAACTTCTTGTAGGGGCATGTGAAGTGTTCTAGGAAATGTCAAAGATTTATTGAGTTAGTATATTCATTAGTGACCTCATATCCCTCTTTTCTATTCCTCTTATCTTTTCACATCCATCTATAATCTCATAATGTAACATTAATGTGAGAAGATGAAGATTGGAGAAGTGTATGTTTAGTTTATCCCTTGATTTCAAGTGTAACATACATATGGTTGTAAGTCATCATCTATTTTGGTGTATCACCTCCCTTAAGTTAGTTTTATTTTGGTTATATCTCTCCATTTTCAACCCCTAAATCTAAATGTAATTATGATCCAAAGTGGTACATCAAGGGAGCTAGCCCTATCTAGAGATTCATCTCATCCTTAGGCTACCCACAAGCCTAGAGTGTTTCCATTGTCCCATTTGGATGAGGATAGATTTTACATATCCTCAAAGGGTGAAAATCTAGGTGAAAATAGATTTTATGATGATTGATAGGGATCTTGGTATAAGAATTTGAGATATTTTTGATGTTATCTCTCAATAATTAGCCTTTGAAGGCATCTATCAAAGCATCAATGGCGACTCCAAAGATACATCAGTTGGCTAGGTAACCCAGGTTTCCTTTTGAATATTTTTAGTAACATTTTTATTTGTGTTATTTCTTTTAATGAGGTTTCATTTCTAATTTTTTTGTTGAGTACTATTCTTTGCAAGTTGGTGAGACACTGCAAGCTTGTGTCATTCCCTATCAACAAGAGCAAGTTCTTAATCAACCCTTCAATGAAGTGTACCAGCACAAATATGGATATTATTAACCCAAATATTATAATATTAAACCTTATCATGATTTGTATCAGTCCTATAGCTAGCCTCAAATCTTGCTTCTCTTAGTCAACCTAGCCACTTCCCAACTCCATCCATTTCCAACTTCAAGAAGAATATTTTGGGCTATAAGAAGTACATGTTGGAGCTTGATAATCTAAGAGAATGTGGTCAATAGGTTCCTATGAATCTTATTCATAATATTATAGATACATTATAGTTGGTAAAAAGAGAGCGGGTGCCTATTGAGAGAGCAAATAGGCAAAGGTTCACAAGTGAGATGCTTGATATAAGTGGCCTAGTTTCTTCCTTAGAGGATAGGCTAGGAGTTCACCAAAGGCAACCTCACCAAACCTATCAGCCTTAATAGCCACTTCCCCAAATTTATTATTATCCATATTTTATCCCTACTCATGAAACTAATCAAGGATATCAAATTCATGATTCTCCCAATCAGTTGAAAGAGAGAGTTGAAAGGAGAAACCTTGTTTTTGAAGCTAATCTTGACAGGGAAATTGAGTTGGTTAATATGCATATGCAGTAGTCCATGTTAGTAAAAAATTAAGTTGAGTTCAATCCCTCATTTACCTCTCATATTTCATCCCTAACACCTCAAAAAGAGACTCATAATCCTAATACCCTAATCTGGAACAAGATAGTGGAGTCATGGGGTAAGAAAGAGGAGAAAAGTATTGATAAAGAGTGTGAAGTTAAGAAGGAGTTTGATATTATACAAACCCATCCCATCCTTCCTCAATAAAATAATTCTAATACAAACATCCTAAGATGGAGTAATATAGTGAAATCATGAGGAAAGAAAGAGGAGAAGAGTCTTGATAAGGAGTGTGAAGTGGAGAATGGAGTTGATCCTTTGCAAGTCCCTCCCACCCTTCTTCGAGAAGCCTCTTGTGTTTCATGTCAGCCCTTATGAATTCCTTATGATCATGCTGATCCATATTAACTCTAGGAAATAATTTTTCAAGAGATCCTATCCAAATAAATAGAAGATTTAGAGGTAAAGAGGAAGCTTCTAAGTCAAGGTGTGAGATGGAAGGTTTAAACCCAAAAGAAGATCATATGCCTAAACACACCCCATATACCCCTCCTAAAGAAGGTATTCAAGATAAATCAGATGTGGATGAAGTTATTTTAAATTTTAAGTAATAAAATAAAGTTTTCTTAGCCCAAGATCTTCCTCCCCTTCCTCAAGAGCTTCCAAAATAATCCCCTACACTTCACTCTCAATCTAATTTTGAGTTCTATGTGCCACCTCCACCAACTAGTTCATCTTTTCCTCACCCCATCACCATTTTCCTTGATGTACCTATGATATTTGAACCTAAATAGGAGTATATATTTGAAAAAAACTCATAACTCTTTCTTGAAGAAAGTCTCTCTCCTTGGTAGCCTCATTGGACTAAGTCACATGACTTCAAAATGCCTAGTCTTGGAATCACAAAGAAGGAGAAAGAAATGGAGAATCTTATAACCCTTGAGAATAAAATTCATATTTTAGAGGTTTATATGAAATTTTAGATCCCTAAATAGGTCCTAGTTTATTAGGAAGAGGTGATGTCTTGTATGGAAATTTCTAATTGGATTGATGAAGAAGAATGTCTTCCTTTTGACAAAGAAAAAGAAATGGTCATTGATTCTCCCATCACTTTGCAAAATTTCATGGATGGGAAAGGAAAAGTTCATAATCAGAATTTGGATGACTTGTTTTAAATCATTGCATCATGATATACTCCTCTTCAAAGAGGATATGATATGAACAAAGATGGAGAAAGTAGCTTTGGCACTCAAGCAAGTATACAAAGGAAAAGTAACCTTTCAAATCCATCCTTTCAAGAAACATATGTATTTTATGATGATGTGTTTCAAGTCATCAAAGTGGGATATCATCCTATTGATTATTTGGGAGAAAAACATCAGCTCTTAAAGGATGGAACAAGTTCTTATCGGCCTCAATCTTTTAAGGAATATGAAACTAATCTTCTTGAAGCCATGTCTACTATGGAGATACAAATGAACCATGAAATGAAGAGTGGGAAAGAGTATGAAGTATTTTAAAATGTTCAAGGGGAATATATCTACATTGTATATCTATTTTTGGATGACCTGCTTGAGAAAAAGTCAAGTGAAGTGCCAAGGAATAGGTCTAATCTACAAAACACCCAATCCAAGGAGAAGCATTATTAGCACTATGTTTCATCTCACCATGAAGATGATTCAAGAAGTTTTCATTTTGATCCTATAAAATAGGTATGCTTAGTTTCTAATTGTTCATAATAGGATGTTTTCTGATTCCCCTAAGTTCCTTGAGCACATGTGTATGTTTATCTTTTTAGTTTGTTATCTTATTTTGTGTGTGTCCTTTGCTTTGTGTGGTGGGGGTAATTAGTTACCTATTCTAATGGTCAATGGTCAAAGGTTTCCTTATTTTTATATTAATTTAAATGACTCCCTAAGCCCAATGGAATCATAAGGCTACTGGTCTAGTTAGTATTGTAGCCCTACTACCCCTATGAGTCACCAATTTATTGACCAAATTTTATTTTTAGGTCAAATTAGGCTCCCCTAGGTAAAAGTTTAACTTTTAGGTGTTTTATGGGTCCAATATAGATTTCAAAAGGTGTTTTATAAGTCATTTAATGTAATTTTATGTTAGACTAGCCTTGGTCCTTAGCTATCTTAGTCATTTTGGGTCATTTTGAAGTCAAAAAAGGTGCATTTAATGAGTTTTATGAGTTTATTGGAACCCCATATGTCCACTTTAGTCTTAACCAACTGAAATAACTAAAAAGTGGTAGGTTTTTCAAAAGAAAAAATTAGTTTTGTAGTGAAAGGAGAAGAAAATGACACATACAGATTTATTAGGAAGTGTGCCACATGGGAAAGGATCATAAAATTCATATTCATCTTTTCTATGCTTATTTAAATGTTTTATATTATATTAAGTTACCATTTTTGGCTCAAAATAGTTCTATTCCTTTTTACCCTTCTTGGCAAGCAAAAGTGACCTATAGGTTTGCACTTGGTACAATCATCACAAGAGGTTTCAAGAAAAATGATCTTGTTTGTGTATTATAAACTCATTTATATTCCATTTTATTTTTTGTTTTATCATAATGGTGGTCTTATATTTATGAACCATTCCTAAGAAGTTAACCTTTCAAATATGCCCTGCTAATATATGTTGCATGTGGGTTTTACATTGGTTTGAGTAGCTCCATATAATCCAATAGATTATATTGGTTAAAAATTATTTTTACTATTTCACTTAATTATAATCATTCTTTATGTCATGTTTAAAGGTGTTTTTATTAGTCAAGTATCTCAAAGTTATAGGAAGATACAATTTTCTGAGTTGTAGGCAGTTTTCACCATTTTCAAGAGTTTCAAGCTGGTTAATGGCTCCAAGAAGTTTTTTTAATCTCATTATTATGTTTCAAATATATTTATTTAATTCCCCTTCACCTTTAATCCTCTTTCTCTAAGCAATGTTTCATGGTTTTCAATCATACATACACATACAATCTACCAAGCTCACAGTCATTTCCTTGCTTAATTTCACTTGTATCTAAGTTGGAGCATGTGTGGAACATATTTAACATGTCCATGGAGGTTATTTTTAAGTATAATTATGTTTACTTTTTATATTTTTGTGAAAATACCAATTGACCATGAAGACAATCCCTTTGGTGTATGAATCATTTCAAGTTCATTGCTTGTACATAGTCCATTTCCACCTATAAGGGTCTCTCTTTGGTAACATCATAATGAGGGAATATTTTAAATATTTATTACAAGTATTTTGGAGTCTTATAATCACATCTTCAATCTTGGATAATTCCTAAATTTAATACAAGAACACATATCTTGTTGACTGCTTAAGTTCACACCACCTACCTACAACTAGAAAATGTGCATCTACAAGTGATAATACAGAGAGCTAAAGAGTATTTATATGGTGTTGAATAAGTGATGAGATCCCATTTTCAAGTCCTTACATGTTGAAGTGAGATTAACATACATGTATAAAGTGATATATGGCTAATCCAAGTTGAAAACTAGCTCCAAGGATGAAAATTGAATTTTAGGTCTTTTGTCTCTAAATTTATAAAATAAATCTCCTATCACTTTTTGCCAAGGATAAACAATAAGGTTATAAAGTGGTTGGATCCATAATTTTATGATAATTTGGTGGTATCTATAAAATACAATAACTTTTCAAAGTTTGGGGTTAGTAGGATTGGTGAGAGTCAACTTTTATAGGGTCCAAAGATGCCCTTGAAACTAATAAAACCAAATAGTAAATTCTACATTTTTTAGCCCTTAAATGACCATTAGTATTTTAGGAAGCAAAAAATACATACTTTTATGTTTTTATGGTCTCATTGAGTGTAATAGATACTAATAAACATGAATATCATCATGTTTGGATTGATATACAATGTTCGAGACCCCCATATACACACCTAGTCCATACACAGGCTCCTACACATCCACCTATAGCCAAAGGGTAGGTTCTCACATTGTCATTAACAAGGACATAATTTAAATCATGGAATGGATGAGTGTGTGTGTGTGTGTGTGTGTGTGTGTGTGTGTGTGTGTGTGTGTGTGTGTGTGTGTGTGTGTATCATAGTTTTAATAACTTAAAGGATGATATTATACTTTTAAACAAAGTTTAAATAATGCATTTCTACCTATAGGCATTACTCCAAAACTAAAACACAATCAACAAACAATAAGTACATAATGCCTTAGCTAGAAAATTTTCTAGGTTTTGGCATGAAGATACATGGAATGAGTAAATAAAGGGACTGGGATAGAATTAAAATTTTTATTTAGGACCCTATATCAATGAAGATATCCCAAAATGGTGATCTACACCTACATGAAATAAGACATAATCATAGTATGTGACTCTAGTCTAGGTTAGTCAGGGAAAAGTATGAACAAACATAATAGATTCAGGAACAGGTGATTTACACATGAATTAAATTAACTTTAAATCAGATTTTATACTTTTAATCAAGCTTAAATCCATCGAGTATCACCCATAGGAGGTAATTTTTATCTACGAGCACAGGCCTTGGACCAAAATACAGTCAGTTATGACTGTTGTGATAGTGAGTATGAGGAGTGATGGTTATTATGTGTTATAATTGTCTAAATTTGATTAAAAAGTATAAAACATTTATGAATTAACTTTTAAAATCATTTTCAAGGTCAAAATGGGCATATCACCTATAGGCAGGGTCTAATTGGCTTCAACACAGTGATTTCCCTATGACTAGTTTTATAAGCATTTCAACCTCCAAAGCTATGATCTAGCCAAGTTGGGAGAGTAAAAAACTTAAAATCAAATAAAATAGGAATATTATCACCCAATTAATGTATTTTTGTAATTTTTTTCAAATTCATGGTATGCATGATAGTACCTTGAAGAGGCACAGTCAAGGACACTTTGTATTGAAATCTCAAGGTATGTGCAGGGATATAGTGAAAGTTTAGAAAGATGTGGATTTTAAATACATACATAATTATTATATAATTTTTAATATACCCTATCACTTGTATATAATTCATAAAGTAAGGCATCTAACCAAGACACATAGTCTACTCTCCAACACCCCTGCACAGTTTGACTTCACACTAGTCTGTTTTGGAACTTGGGATTTTGAAAGGTCAAATGACTTAGGAGAGAGTTTAATATGTTTGTATAAAACCATTAAAACTTTTATAATACTAAATCATTCACATTTTTTATGGTAAATAGGGGAGTTCCCTCTATTTTGTTTTAGACAGAGGGCACTCCCTTATGAGGTCAAATTGGTAGGTTTTAGGGAAAATAGAATGAAGATTGATTAAGGAACTATTTTAACATAGAAAAATGGACTGTAAATATATAATACATTATTAAAAAAAAAAAACATTAATAAACTTTAATAAGATAATAAAACCAAATAGGGGAGTCTAAACCCTTGGAGTTGCAGGCAAGCCTAAAGGCAAGATTTTGGTCTAGAGACCAAATAAGAAAACAATGATAATTCCAGATCTAGGAGTTGTTTCCACATTGTTTGATAATTTTTATGGGATTTAATTAGATGTATTTTAGCTATTTTAAATCAATTAAACCACCAAGAACTCATTTTGGGCCTCAAAGACAAATTAGACCTTGGGAACCCAACTTCTTTTACAGCTTATGGTGAGAATTAAAACCTATTATAACATGTTTTTGGGAATATATAATAGGTTTTAAATATATTTTTATGAAATATATGTCATGAGGAATCCATTTTGGGCCCAAAAGTAACTCAGACCTACAAAAAACAAGGAAACAAGCTCGATTGGCTAGATTTAAATGCTCATATCTTCCTAGAGGATATGTATGGGAGACAAAGGATTTTATGGATGTTATTAAGGTAATTTAACATAAAATTAGTGATATTTTTTTTTTAATTTTAATGTGAAACCTATATGAATAAAGATTAAGAGGTTAAATAGGCTTAAAACCCTTATTAAACCATTGTAGAGACAAGTTTGAGAAAATGGAGTTAGAAAGATAATTTTATGGAATAATTTGACTAGGATGATTATTGGAACCTATAAATTACTCCATAAATATACTCCCAGTTATTTTTTCTTGTATATAACTATACATGTAGGGTGAAAAATAGGCTATTTTTTTACCATTTTATGTATTGTGCAGGCTACAAGAGGAGAATAAAGATGAAATAAATTTTGGAGAGAATATTATGACTTTTTATAACTCCCTATTTTCATTTAATTCCTTGAAAAAACTTATAAGGGTTATAAAAATAGCTCTCATTTTAGCCAGTCAAAACTATCATATTAGACAAACTAGTGAGAAGGGTGGAAAACTTCATGTGAGCTAAATTTAAGGTGTCTATAATGCTTATAAGTCCATGGAAGGTCTTTACATGTGTCATTAACTTCATCATATGTATTTTAGTAATAAAATTAATCCAAATTTTAATACAAGTGTGTAGGGTGCATGAAAGAAGAGTTTTTTGGACTACATATGATGATAACTCCTTTCTAGGTGATTTTGAATGATCAAGTGTATAAAAAATGCATGGAGAGGCATATATTATGTCCTTAGTTTTCATCCCAATAATTTTATCTATTCCTAATTATATATAAGGAGTTGAAATAGGGTTAATCATATAGGTAATTTTTTGAGCCAGATGATGAGTTTTATGCCACTTTTCATGAAGTTTATGCCTTATATTGACACTTGTGATTCCTGATCTTATATGATTCATCCCAAATCCTTCTCTCATTCAAAATTAACTGATTTTATCAGCTTTACAAGTGTCCTTGTGACCCTTAGACTTATCTCTTCTCCTATCTCTCAAGTTCTATAAGAACTAGCTATTTTGGCATTGTAATCTATGCTCAACCTGAGTATGGTAAATCCCTACTCATTTTTATACCTTTTGATCAATAATAATACCAATTTTTACCTCTTCCATGACTTTTTTTAGTGTGCTCATTTGTAATGTTTGATTTTGAATAAGTGATAAATCTTGTTTCCTTAGCATGATTGTCTCATTCTATCATCTATTAATAGTTGGAAAACTTCTAATTATAGGGCATGTGAAGTGATTTAGGAAATTTCAAAGATTGATTAAGTTAGTATATTTATTATTTCCCTCATATGCATCTTGTCTAGTCCTCCTAGCTTTGCACATCCATCCATAACCTCACAATGTAACATTGATGTGAGAAGATGAAGATTGGAGAAGTGTATGTTCATTTTGTCCCTTGATTTCAAGTGTAACATACATATGGTTGGAATTAATAATATATTTTGGTGTGTCACTTTCCTTAGGTTAGTTCTTTTTTAGTTATCTCTCTCCTTTTTCACCTGTTGAAGTTAAGTGTAGTTATAATCCATGGCTCACTCATTTGTTGAATTATGTAATTACTTTACACAATTGAAGCTTGAAAGTTTTGTCCATGGCTCACTTATTTATAGATTTTTAGGATTATTGAGAATCAACCATGACCATCCATCTTCATATAAATATGTGTGGCAAAGGATTAATTTGATTTTGGAGGATAAAGTCATAAATATTTTGAAATAAGTGAGCATTAATGAGGCATGGGAGAGATTAAAAGTGATATTTATCCCCATTAATGCCTAATTCTTGACACACCTTCAATGATGTCATGGTGACATCATGGATGAGATATTTCCAATTATGAATTTCCAATAAATATATATTCAATACTTCACATGGATTTTCCACTTAAACTTTTAATTTAGTTTTGATTTTTTTAATGGCTTTAATTAATAATTTTGTGATTCTTAAAAATTGGTCACACATTCAATCAAATTAGTCATAAATGTCATTTTATTGAGTCATAATTTGATTTGGGTTGAATCATAATAAGTGTTAGTTGTGTATAGTTCAATACCCCAATTAGGTTATTATAGATGTAAATTGACACATTCACATGACATGTACAACTGAATTAGAATATTTCAGTGGTTCAGGATGTCATTTTACTTGGTCACAATTTGACTTGAAGTGAATTAGGAAAATATAATGATTTCATAAAATACATTACCCTAATCATGGATCATTGGAAAATAATTAGCACCTATATGTGGTGTCTGTAGATGAATTAGAGTGTTTTCATGATTTTGGTCTAGATTGTTCATTATTGTAAAATATCATTGAAATTTGTAATTTTAGCACAATAGCGATAAGAATTTAATGTATACAATTTTCCCCTATTTGATAAAGCATGGTGATAAATTTTGTTGAAGAAATGAATTTAAAAGGATAAAAAGGTCACTTAAAATGATTATATTTAGAAGAAATAAATTTGTTTCCACTTTCCACTAAACTTTGCATGAGTCCTAGAGAAACAAGGTTTCAAAAATGACCCAAATAGTGTTTGGGTGGCCCATTATGTCCACTTGAGATGATTATGGAAAAATTTATTTGATAGGTGGACCTTAATTAAAAGAAAAATAATTACATAATTCAACAAATGAGGCTAAAAATAGAGAAATTATAGGAAATGGTTCAGAAAATAGATAAACTAGGAAAAAAAGAGTGTCTAAGGAAGATAAATGGGGTAATTATAGGTCCATGGGGGAAAATTTTGAAAATTTTAATATGATTTTACCCTAAGGGGTTATAATGATTCATTTTTACCCTCCATTATTACAATTGTGAGCTCTAATATTTGTGTGAGAGGAAGTTAAGGGAAATGACCAATATTCTATGCCATCAACACCTTGGAGAGTGAGTGAAAGATTACCAATGACCACTAGGGAGTAGACCATTGATAGGTACATTTTTTGGTATTAAATTTCCACATTTATGGTACTTAATACTAGGTAAAAGTAGACAGATTGGTGATCCCACTATTTACATAAATTGGTAAATAATGAGGTCACCCTTGATAATGATGATATCACCATTAAGAATGGTGATGTTACCAGCTCTTTAGTGGAGTCATGGGTCAAAATGGTGAGATCACCAATTAGTCGATGATCTCACCAATTTTAGTGGAAATCATTAGTTAAATGATGAGTATGTTGAGTCAAATGGTGATATCACTACAAATAATAAGGTCAACCTACCAAATGGTGATAACACCCTATGACTCAATGAGTTCATAAACCCATGTTGGAAAATGGTGGGTTTGATCTGCATAATGGTGAGATCACCCTATGAAATGGAGAGATCATCAAAAAATGGTGAGGTTGATAGGAGGACTAAAAAGAAGTAAAAAAAGAGAAATGGGGCCAATAGAGGATAGGTCTAGGCCCAAGATTAAAAGAATTTAGGTAGAGGAAAAATTATTGACCTAGCTCCTTATGTTTTGACTTACAAGATCAAATTAATTTGATTACAACATAGGAGTGATGATCTTGAGTGTTTTAACATCAGGGTATCTAGATAAATGAGTTAGTGGGTGTGATAGAGACAATTGAGTTATATCACTTAGATCAGTTGCCATTTATTCATGTAGATCAATCCTATTTTTCATTAATTACCAAGAGGTGGCATTATGAGACATCAACCTTCCATTTGCCAAATAGGGAGGCCACAGTTACTTTAAAGGATGTTCATAAGATACTATAGGTGTTGATGTATGGTCAAAAGACTACCTAGATATCTGTAGGCTGACTAGTTTTTCTTAAAGATTTGATTAGTGTGATGAACCTAAAGGTATTCAAGGGGACTATAGACATAGATGCATTAGAGGACTTGGTTTGGCCTCTAGATAGTGGAGTAATATCAATAGCTGTAGGGGCTCCAACATTGGTACCAGCACTAGCATAGGGAATAGTTTCCCTAGAGGTAGTAATTTTGATGGATTTTTTCATTGGCCTTCTATTACTGGACAAGAGCATAAGGTTATTCCCTCTTGGCCTGAGTAGAGTAGTACATGATATGTATGATCACTTGACACGATTTTCATGGGGGACCATCATTCTAGCCCAACTATATTAGGATTTACATATGATATCCTATCAAAGGGGGTAGAGTATCAATCGTAACACACTACTCTACATCTTGGAATGGGAAAATATAGTCACTTAATGGCTAATGAGGCTAAGATATCAGTAAGGACCAAAGGATCTATTGGTTTTTGGGTGGTATCTTACAGGTCCAAGTCTACAACACCACATTGGGGACTTGCCTTTTTACAGATGAGCTAGAGATGAGATGGTTAAAGGTGACTTTATTTTGGGACCCTATTTAATGATATAGTGGTATTACATTAAAGACATTTTTTATTTTCTTCATGATTACTCCTTATTACATCACAAGTCACCATGACTTTGTGGTAGAGAATTATAGACCAGATTGAATCTAGCAATAGTTTGAATTTCAATAAGATATTATGGAGGGTCCCCGCTACTCGCTCATGTGACCAGGGAGAACCAAGAGTGGGGAATTATAGTGCCTTGAAACTAGGATATGATAAATTATGTAAAATTATAACATATATTATGGGATTATGTAAGTGGGG
>JARHVA010004749.1:855000-887500 GCA_037957365.1 Torreya grandis
ATTAGTTTCTAATTTTTTTGTGTTTTTGGGATAATCAATGAAAACATAATATAAATAAATGTAAAATTAACTACCTAGATGAGGAGATTCATTTCCCCATATAAGATTTCAAATGACAGCTAAAGCGGCTATAATGGGCATGGTGTCGATTCATATAAAGGTAGTATTAAATATCAAGTAGCATCAAAATAAGAATATAATAGTATTTAGTATTAAATAATTCCTAAGAAACCATCAATCAATAAAAAACCATGTGATGACATACCCTAGTACACTTGTCTACAAAAGAAGCTATGAATTCTAATCATGTTGAAATGCCTCATAGAATGTTTTTTGAACGGTTGTAGAATTCCAGTGAATCATAATTTGTTAGGGGTATAAAATTAGAATAGTCTAAGTGAAAGTATGCTTGGTCTAGGTATAGTGGAATATAAACAATCCAGGTTATAATGGTTTGGAGTTACAATGATCCAAGGTTATAACAATCTAGATTAAAATGGCTTAGGATAAAATAGTACAAAGTACAATGGTCCAGGTTATAAGCATGATTAAAAATAAAAAATCTTAGCATAAGGTACACCCAAGTAATGGATCTTGTAGACAATGGTTCAAAAAATGTTATCAAGGGTAGAAACGCTTGAGATGTATAATGTTCATTAGTTTTGGGATCTCTTCATCTGATGGAGTAGCCAATTGATATGCACTTGAGCCATAGTTTTATTTAACTACATATGGACCCAACCAATTGGGCTGAAACTTACCCTTCTTCTTACTTTCAACATTGGTATTTTTTGTTTCTATTTTAATACCAAGACACCAACTTCAAAATTTTGAGGGAGAATGCATTTGTTATAGCTGAAATGCAACCTATTCTAATATGCTCTCAAATTGTCTAGGGTAGCTAAATGTTTTCCATTAAGAAATTCTACCTATTTCAACCAAGAAACTCTGTAGTCTTCGTCATCAAAAATAAGCTCCAAAGATACCCATAATGAAGGTATCTTGACCTTGACCAAAATAATATCCTTTGTGACAAAAACCATAGAATATGGAGTGGCTCTTGTAGAGGTACAATGACTAGTCTGATAGGGCTAGAGAGTAGGAAATATTTGCAAGTGCTAATTATGGCTAGCATCATTGACAATATTCTTGACGATTGTGATAATGGTTTTATTAAATGCCTTGGCTTGACCATTGCATTATGGTTTATGTGGTGTGGACTTCTTATGTTTAATTTTGAATTGAGTATAGATGGATTTAACATCCTTATTCATAAATGAACCACCATTATCAAATATGTTTTGGGCTAGGATACCATAATGATAGATGATATGGTAATGGATAAACTTGGCAATCTGCTTCCCAATTACATAAGTGAGAGGAATTTCTTTAATCCACTTATTAAAATACTCTTTAGTAGTAATAATGTGTTTGTGTCCATCAAAGTAAGTTGGGTTTATTTTCTTGATGATATTGAGACCCCATGTAGAAAATGGGCATGGTGTAGTAATCGATTGTAATGGCAATGAAGGTGCATATATCAAATTACCATTTTATTGGAAGTTAAAACACTTCTTGATGTAATTTAGATAATTTGTCTCCATCTTAGGCCAATAGTATCCTATTCTTAAGAGCTTATTATCAAGTACTATGCCACTGGTGTGGACCCCACACATTCCTTCGTAGACCTTTTAAATCACTAAAATTGATTCTCCTAAAGATAAATCATGAAGAAACATTTGATCATATCCCTTATGATAAAGCATGTTTCCAAGGAGGGTATAATGGGTTAGGTGATGAATTAATATTTTCTAGAGATTTTGTGAAAGGATGGGAGGAAGAACTTGGTCATGAAAATAATTATAAACATTTTGGTACCATTAAGGTTCAGGTGGGAGATTGGGATTAGCAATAGTGCAAACCCTCTCTTAATCTATTAATACATGAGCATGCTCGATAAGGTTATCTATGATAAATTTATACTCTTTGACATCAATATCAACCTATACCATGGACCTAATTATTACCATTTCATTGGTTGATCGATTATTGGCCTGTGGTACCTGTCCAAAGTGTAGGGACCTAAAATGTGACTTAAGATTATCCACAATGTGCTTGAAGGTTACAATCTTATCATCTCTAGTTTGATACTAGTTTTTAGTTTTATTAATGATTAACTAAAATTCCCCAAAAATCATTAATTTATAGATATCCCATTGTATTATGAGATGAAGTCCTATAATAAGGGCTTCATATTTGTCCATGTTATTGGTGCAGTTGAAGCTGATATGTAAGACCTTAGGGATGAGTTCCCCTTGTGGTGTAACTAGTAAAATGTTGGATATAAATAAATGGGAATTGAATGAGCCATAAAAATATAATTTCTAGTATTCAGGTTCATGATCCACTTTGATGCAGATAAACTCTTTCATCCTCTACTAACCTAACTATGATACTTTTAATTAACATTCAATGCATACAATCTTCATAATTTTCCTTTATATGTCAACTTATTGATATGGTTCTCATGCATAATCTTTGACCAAGATTCTTTACATTCTCTTGTTCTAACTTTTTATCCTCTACACACCTGTACTCATCCTTTCACTCTCAAGACTCTCTCACATGTTAGCTCCCACTATCTTCACTTGGCTTCAAGGTTTCTTTAGGCCAAATATCCTCTTATCTTGAATAGGGTATTATGTATAAAATTTAAAAACTTGGATAGATTTAATTAGTATTCAAAAACGTTTTTCAACATAATTTACGCTCACTTCCAATCTCAAGTGTCTACTTTGCTTCTTAATCCTTCAACCACTCTTCAACCTTAGTAGCCTTTTTTGGGGGATTTTATGTCTTGTACGGACTAGTAAAGTAGATATTTGAAAAAATAATTATTTTTTATATCACCCTCTATCACTTACCTCCTCTCTATGAAATTTCAAGGTCTAACTCCCTTGCCTTCACCCTTTTCTATCTCAAACTCTCCAATTAGCCTTTTTAGGCCTAATTAGCCTTGGTATGCAACACAGTTAATGTTTTCCATATGAATAGTGTCCATACCTATAATAAAACTCCATAATATCCTTCCCCATGCCAATATATATCAAACCAACAATTTTCACCAATTTTCATTGGTTAAAACACATTTTATTCAACTATTTGTCTTTTAACCCTAGTCTAGGGTTTTTTAAGTCTATAACAAGCCTGAAATGGTTGATAATTGATTTAATGGATTTTTTTTAATTTAAAAACTTAAAAAATACCATTAAAATGTCTACCCAACGTAATTCCACCTCTTCCAAGCTAAATTTCTCTTACATGAACCCTACCTACCTTCAAATCATGGAATTCAATAGTATTCTACCATACAGTCTATCTGCACAAAGTTGTAACAGGGTTTTGAAAGCATATTCACTTTACCTAATTTTTATATAAATACCTTAAAATATTTTCTTCCTAAATGGCATTATTATACTTTATTTTATCTTAATATCATAACAAATTCCATCTCATGCATTGTTTATCCATTCAATAAAGCTTCTTACTGTGTTTTGCAAATAGGGGACACACAGTCTAGTTGCTTGATCTTGTATTTCTTTATTAGAAATAAATACAAGGATATATTAAATAAATAAATAAATAAATAAATCAAATTAATCTCTTTAAGTTTACATATTTTCTTGAATACATTTTACCTTAAGAAGGCTCTTTCTTCATTAGTTAGTAGTTTTCAATGACTACAGGAAACTTAAACACAGTTCTAAAAATCACCATTTTTTACAACTTAAACTATAGGAGTACTATTCCCCAAATATATTAAGATTATTAACACATCACATATGCATCCAAAAAAATAAAATAAATATAGATATATGGATATATCTATTGAATATTTTCAATTTTATTGGATCATATGCATAAACATTACAACTCAGTCTATGAACAAGATACAGAGTTTTTTTACATTATCTTCTCTTTCATTCTTGAATATCCTCTATAGTTATACCTTAAAAAACTCATAAATTACTTCCTAAATCCTACCTATACCTTTTAATATTATACTAATTACTTAATTCACACCAAAACTTGTACATATATCTCACACACATGAATAACTACCTACATAACAACTACTTGGAAACAACTTTCATATGATGGATATTACATTCAATATTCTTAAGTTTTTACCAATTTCCTCATGACATGTACATTATAAACCCATCTAGACTCACTTAAAGACTCTTACACTAATTTACCATCTTGACATTACATCAAAACACTCCTAGACTTCTTAGCACATTTTTAAATACTCAAATTGGTGTTTTAGTAGGAAACTCTCCCAATCTAAAGAATACCTACCACAAGACCACCTAATGACTTTATCACCCTTATTAGGATTTTTCAAGACTTATAACATAAATTTAATCCAAATGAAAAAAAAATACTAAGATAAACTAACTTGGTTGATTCCCCTGTATCATACTCCTGGGCAAGAAAGATTTTTGAATCCAAATGAGTTTTTGTATGCTTCTTTTGTGTCTTCCAATTCATGTTCCTCAGATCATCTATATCTTCTATTTCTCCATCATGATTTAGTTGTCCTTATACATTTATTTCATCCTTCTCTTCATCTATAGTTATATTTTCCACTTTATTGGCTTCTTCTTCATGACCCATACAAAATGTGTGTTCTCACTTTCTCTCATCTACTCTATCATGGTTAGTAACTCATTTAATTGCTAACTCATTTTGATCATCTCTTCTTCTATATTTATCCTCTTTGTTTCTTCATTCACCTTCAACTCCTTATGGTATATATTCTCAACCTTTCCATATTTCCTTTTTACCTTTTTCTATATTCATATTATCTAATATATCTCTCAATCTCTTGTTCTCACCTTGACATATACCTCTTTGACAAGCCTCATCTACTTTCCACCACATGACCTCTCACTTGGTTCTCTCTCTATGACCTCATTTATCACTCTTTTCATTTCACTATTACACCTCTTTATCTCTCTTTAATCTCACTCTTGAGCTTTCCAATAGCTTTATCACTTCTCAATAAGCCTCACTAGCTTTAGGGCTGCTTACCACAATCTCTACCTTCACTCACACTTCATACTATCTGATGAATACATCAAAAACTCAAATGAAATAAAAAACAAACTTGTACCTTGTTTTTTTAATAACTTTATTCCTATTATTACAAAAAATATTTTTCTTTTATGATACCAAATGATTTAGATAAACTCTTTAATCCTCTGCTAACCCAATTTTGATACCTACAATTAACATTCAATGCATGCAATCTTCACAATTTTCCTTTATTTGTCAACTTATTGATATGGTTCTCATTAATAATATTTTACCAATATTATTTTCATTCTCTCATTATAAATTGTATCCTCTACACACATATACTCATCCATTCACTCTCAAGAATCTCTCACATGCTATCTCCCACTAGCTTCACTAGGCTTCAAGGTTTATTTAGGCCAAATATCCTCTTATCTTGAATAGGGTCTTATGTATAAAATTTTCCAACTTGGATATCCTTAATAAATATTCAAAAACTTATTTCAACACAATTTACCCTCACTTCCAATCTCAAGTGTTTACTTTGCTTCTCAATCCTTCAACCTTAATAACCTTTTTTTGGGATTTTGTGTCTTATATGGGCTAGTACAAAGGAGATTTGGAAAATTAATTATTTTTTATGACATCATCCATCAATTACCTCCTCTTTATGAAATTTCAAGGTTTATCTCCCTTTCCTTCACCCTTTTATATCTCCTCCTCCTCTCCAATTAGCCTTTTTTGACCTAATTAACCTTGATCTACAACACAGTCAATGTTTTCCATATGGATAGTGTATGTACCTCTCTAAAAACTCCATAATATCCTTCGCCATGCCACTATCTATAAATTTAAATATTTTCACCAATTTTCATTGATTAAAACACATTTTATTCAACTTTTTGTCTTCTAACCCTAGTCTAGGGTTGTCTATGTTTGTGATAGGCCCGAGAGGGTTGATAATTGATTTAATGGATTATTTTTATTTAAAACCTTCAAAAATAACATAAAAATGTTTATTCATCCTAATTAAACCTATTCCAAGCTAAATTTATCTTGCATGAACCCTACATATGTTCAAATCATGGAATTTAACAATATTCTACCACACAGTCTGCCTGCACAAAGTTGTAATAGGGTTTTGAAATCATATTCACTTTACCTAATGTTTCCATACATAACTTAAAATATATTCATCCTACATGGTGTTTTTATACTCTATCTTATCTTAATATTATAACAAACTCCATCTCATGTTTTCATCCATTCAATAAAGCTTCTTAATTATGTCTTACAAACAGGGGACACACATTTTGGTTGTTTGATCTTGTATTTATTTATTAGAAACAAATACAAGTATATATGAATGAACAAAAACTTTTTAAAATGAATATATTGAAGGTTACATATATGCTTAATACATTTTACCTTAAGAAGGCTCTTTCTTCATTAGTTAGTAGTTTTTAATGACTATATGAACTTGAACATAGTTCTAAAAATCACCATTTCTTGAAACTTAAACTACAAGATTACTATTCCCCAAAGAAATTAAGATTAGTAACACATCACATATACATTCACAAAAACAAAATAAACACAGATGACATGGATATATCTCTTGAATCTTTTCAACTTTATTAGATCCTATGCACAAACATTACAACTCTATCTATAGACAGGATATAGAGTTATTTTACATTATCTTCTCATTAATTCTTGAATCTCCTCTATAAATATACCTTATAAAACTCCTAAATGACTTCCTAAATTTTCCTATGAGGAAAACTACTTAATTCACACCAAAACTCATACATATATCTCACACACATGAATAACTACCTACGTATCAACTACTTGGAAACTACTTTCATATGATAGATATTACATTCAATATTCTTGAGTTTTACCAATTTCCTCATGATTTTTACATTACAAAAATTCTCTAAACCCATCTATACTCACTTAAATACTCATACATTAATTTACCAACTTGACATTACATCAAAACACTCTTAGACTTCGTAACACATTTTTAAATATTCAAATTGGTGTTTTGGTGGGAAACCCTCCCAAGCCAAAGAACACCTACCATAAGACCACATAATGACTTTATCACCCTTATTTGGTCTTTTTAGGAATTTTAACATCAATTTAAGAAAAATAAAAACAAAACATATTGAGATACACTGACTTGGTTGATGCCCCTGCATCACACTTCCTCTATTGTCATGACAGAGTCACCTAGGAAATTCAATGTGAGTGGATGAGTATCTATAATAGGAACTTAAAAAAGTTCATCTACAATGGCTTACCCTTTGATATATTTATTGATTATGGTATTCAATATCAATTTCACTCAAGAGCCTGACCCATTTATCCATGTAACCTATATGAGCTGCCTTGGATAATAAATATTTTAGAGGGTCCACCTTAACAATGATAATAGTTTTATTGTTCAACATGTGGTGTCGTAAATTTTGTGAAGTGAACACCATTTCTAAATAAGCCTTCTCAATAATTGTATAATTATTCTCATGTGCTAAGAGTGTCCATCTCAGATAATATACTACATGTCCCTTACTTTGTTCATCATGTTGGGCCAAGAGTGCCTCGAGTTCATGTTTTATTGCTAAGATATAAAGAAATAATGTTTATCTAGGTGTTGGTAGTCTCAATAATATTTGGTTATCCAAGTATATCTTTATTTTTAAAAATTATTACTAAAATTAAATATCCCACTAAAATATGACACCTTTATTTAAGAGATGCATAAAAGGAAGGCACTTGTCTACCAACTGTGATATGAACCTGCAAATAGATTGAATTTTTCCCTAAAGGTTATGGATCTATTTCATATTAGAAGGTAGAGATATTTCCATGATGGCCTTGACCTTATCAAAATCCACTTCAATCCCTCTCTATGATATAATGAATCTTAAAAAATTTCCCAAAGTAATGCCAAAGATACACTTGTTAGGATTGAGATGAACTTTGTATTTGTAAATTGTCTCAAAGATTATTCATAAAATTTCAAGATGTCCAACATGATTTCTTGATTTTGGTCGGATTCCATCAACATTTTCATGAACTATATCATGCATCATGTCATGAAAGATGACATTCATAGCAAATTGATAAGTGACACCGACTTTCTTCAATCCAAAAAGCATGACTTGGTAGCAGAATGTTCCCCATGGTGTGGTAATATAGTCTTATATTGGTCCTCTGGGGATATCTTGATCCTATTGTACCCAAATATTCCATCCATGAGGGATAACATCTCATACTTTAAAGTTGAGTCGATAATCATGTCAATGTTTAGTAGAGGGAAATCATCCTTAGGACTTACTTTGTTGATGTCTCTAAATTAGTACAAATGTGTATGCCATGTGGCTTTTTGTTGAATAGGACTATATTTTATATCCATTTAGAATATTCCAATGGTTTTATGGATCCAATTCCCAATAATTTCTCTGGCTCCTTCTTCGTTAATATAGCAATGTGTGGTTGCATCTTCTAGATTTTTTACTTGACTAGTTTAGCATCTAGATGTACTAAAAGTTGATGCAAAATAAAGGTAAGGTCTAAGCCTAGCATGTCTAAGTAAGCCCATACAAATATATAAATAAAATCCCTCATAATAATGGTAACATAATCATGCTCTTTGTCAATGAGGAAGGCTCCTAGATAAACACTTTTAGGATCATTATAGATTCCAAGGTTCACTTCAGTTGTATTCTCTATGAGTGTGTATACACATAATATTTTCAAACTTTTATTAATTACTAACACTTTGTATCTTAAAAAACCTATCAAGTCTCAATCCCTCTGAGTGTATGCTTTAAGGGGTACACCAAGAAAGGGGTGGGTAGATGATCGGTGCTTCATAAGATTGTTATTCCTTTTTCCATTTGCCATATACACACTTATCTACTAAAAACCATTTACCCTAAACTTATTCTTCTCATTCCTACCTCCTCCAGTCTTTTCCTCTTTTCATTCCTCCTTTTCTTGCCTTAACATCCTTTTTGATTGTTATTTATACTGAGTCGGCTGGGTTGACCCAATATAGTTTAGGGGCATTCTTTGATTTTTTGGTTTGTTAGCCTTTTGGCCAACCTAACACAAACCTAGTAAATTATCCTCAAAAACACACTAGGTCAACTGGGTCAACCCCGTATATCCAACATTCCCAATAGGATTTAGGGTAAGATCCACCTATATATACAAGGTCATTTCCCACATTTTGATAAGAGAATAATTATTAGAGAATAAGTGTGAGCAAACATCTACTTATTGACCATTCTAATTGAGGAATAAAGATTACGGTTCCATATTATCTTTGGAGATATGGATCTTGTCTTATGGAGAAGTATTTTGGATGCTTAGATAGGTTGTGTAGCCTAGAGCTGATTTATCTTGGTTATCCTTACATACCACAACAATATCTTATAAATCATCTTGGCCAAGGGAGAGATTGAGGCTTGGTGGGTTCATATTCAAAGGTAAGTATTCCTAAATTTATTTCTCCTTTGTAATATTATATAGATAATGAATTTGTATTCTTATCTCCATGGATTTAGGATTGTGTATACATTAACATGAGTATATGTCTTCTAATACATGTTTAGTTTAGTTATTTATTTTATTTCTTCTAATCCCCACTTTCTGCCACAAGCTTTGGTATGCACTAGTTTATATTTTACTTTCTTGAAATTATAATAAAGTGAACATTTTAAACCTTAGGAAACCATTAGGGTGGTTATGCAATTGTGTTATACTATAGGCTTTGAAACCCTTCCTAGCATGATGTGTTATGACAAGTGATACAAGTGATCCCTAAATGGGTCTACTGAATCCCCATATTGGTCATGTTCTTGCTTAAGAAGTGTATCCCAATTATAAGTGTAGGTGTGATATATCTTATCTAATATAGGATTAATTCATAGACATGATGCATATCTAATTGCATATATTCTAGTTAACCCGATGTGAAGTAACCCTTGGAGGAGTTTTTCACTTATTCCTTCATTTATATTGATCATCATTTTTAGGATATATTTTTGACATTTTGGATTGATTCTATCAACCCAACTATTTTTATCTATGTGTAGGTTTCAATAACAAGCAACTAGATCAACCTTATACAAGTTTCTAACATTTCAAACACCTAGTTTCATCACTTTTTTAGCATATTCTTGTATAGCTTGATTAATATTGTTAACACAATTTGTAGGTTTCTCAAGTATACTTTTAGGTTCCACATCAGGAATATTTTTCATTTCATCTCTAATCCACCAAGGTTCCTTTTAATTTACCTATTTATTTCTCTTTTATCTTTCATTTCATAGTTTGTAGTCTTCAAAAATATCCTTGCATAGTCAACTAGATCAACACTAGCAACCCAGTTTCATGTTCTATGTGTTGTCTAAAATAACTGAATCAACACTGTTGACCTAATACATTTTCAGACCTTCCTTCCATAGTATAGGTTTGACCTAATCGACCCTACTTTTTATTTTGTGCATATAGTGTAAACATTATACCTTATTTCAAAGTTGGAATTAACCTCATATCTATTAGTAATTAGGTCACACATTTCTTTTCCTATTACTTGTATTCTTAGAATAGTACACATAGTTCAATTAATCACTTGGTTTCACTATTTATATTTTATGCACACATGGCCAAATCACAAAAAAACATAAATAAGAACTTTAACAAATGGCATTATGCCACTGTGCAACCTCATGTTGTCAAGTGGTAGTGTACCCCATCTCTCATCAATCACACCAACTAGTTGCTCTAATTTCCCTCATAGCTTATAAATACCCTTGCAGTGCCCTCATTTTCACCATTTATTCTAAGGTTTTTCTCATCCTACCTTTTCTTTTTAGGCTTCACCTATTATAACTTCAAACTCTATAGCAAAGTTTTAATGGCTTCTGGATCCATAAAAACTAAAATAGGGGTGATCCAAAACTTAGTTTTCAAGAATCTATTATATTAAAACTTCCTTTGAATGGTATATTAGCTATAATTTTATGTGTATTAGATATATCAATGTGAATTTAGATGTGTCTACCCTATACCAACCTACTTGGATTTCATCACCAAGGGGGAAGCCAACTTGATGCTCTAGTCGAGTATCAAGCATGGTTAATGATATATTTTGGCTAAGCACCCGACACCCTTATCATTGTGTTGTGTGAAATGAGGGGCTAGGCCCCAATACCAAGCTTGTATCATTGTCACTACAGTCCCTTTCAGCCCAAACTACCTAAAACCATCCTTAGATTACTATCTAGTACCTTGCTTATAACCAACTTCCAATCACATTAAAATCATATCTTAATAATCTAATTAAAAATCAGATTGACTAATTAGTTATATTTACTTTTCAAATTGTTTGATTACTCTTTGCTTAATTATGTGCACAAAACCTTACATTAGCTAGTGTTGGTGCAAGATTTTTCTTTGTGTTTGTCAATTGGATTGGTCAGTGTTAATCTAATTGGCTATTTGTTTCCTTTCAGTACTTAATACTTTTCATTACTTTCAAAGTTAGCTTGTTTCATTTTTCAATCTATTATTTAAGCTTCTTGAGCTCCCTCTTTTCTATACTGCATCAACCCAGTGCTTTTTTTGCTTTCTATACACTATACTAGATCAACCCTATATAGTTTTACACTCCCTATTTCTATATTGGATCGACCCAATCAACCCTATATATTTTTAGTCACTTTTTTTGACCTTTTCTTTCTCATTTCTCTTATTTTCCCTTCATCATGGACTTTTTTTTGGATAATGACACTGAATCATAGTTAACAGACATGATGAACTTTACCAATCCTAATCAGGTTTCCCATAAATAGAGTAGGGCTCCTCTTTTGGATGCTAGTAACGTTCATATTGAAACTCGCATAATGAACTATGGGACCCTTCCTCATACCTCTTCATAGCATAATCCTCTTTTCTCATTAGAATAATAAACTTGAGTTAGAGTATACTCCCAAAATGCTTTTCTTTATTTCTAAATTTCCTCAACATAGACAAAAGGATCCTTCTACCATTTACAACATCATGTTTAATGGTCAAACTGAAGAGCCTTACTCACCTACTCCTACATTCCATATGCGATTTGGAGGTACCACTTTCATCGGTTCTCAACCTCTTCCTTCAATTTTAAATACTTCTTATGCCATGACTTCTTCTCCTCTAACCTCTTCTACCTCCATGGCTAGTATCTCAACTAGCATGGAGGGTTCTACATCTAGTGGGCCTTTCATAAGGTCCACCATCCTTAATCCTTACACTAGCTCATCGATTAATACCTAAGGTAATCATGATTCTAGTGCATTTTCATCTCAACCATTCACTAGTCCATCTTTTGCTTCATAATCAAATTTTGCCACTAGTGCCTCACATTCTCACAATTCCCCTCAAGCTCATATCAATAGTAATAGTAGTACCCAAGCCACTAATACCAAATAAATACCGATTCTAATTCTTCTAATGTTAATCAAATACACCAACTTTTATAAAAAACTCTAAATCAAATGAATACCTTTCAATCTCATAACACAAATCAAATGATGAGAATGCAAAACCACCTCGTTAATCTTCAATCTCATCTACAACCAATGGCTTGGGTCACACATAACCAAAATGTTCCCCCTCCTCCTCTTCAAGATTCTTAAGGCAATCTCATTCCAAAACCTCCTTTAGTTAATAAAACCATTAAACATCTATAAAATGAACCTCTCACTACTCAAATTTCCAAAATTGATATAAGACATATAACACATAATTTCTTATAATGGGTCAACTGATCCTACCCTTCACCTCAAAATATTTGGAAATCTTTACAAGTATGGGTTAAACTAAACACCTTTTCCACTATGAAGCTCCTAGCCAAGACTCTCATGGGTGATGCCTTGGACTGGTACAATCAACTTAAAGCTCATTCTATTTCTAGTTTGAAGCACTTAATAAATGTTTTAGTTTGAAAATTCCAAACTAATTATCTTCCTGAAAACATAATGACCCATTTCACTAATTGTAAACAACATGAGAACTAAACTACCCAAACCTTTGTTAAGATATGGAAAACTTTATCAAATAAATGTGAACATAACATGGCAAATGATAATATTTTTCATCTCTTTACAAATTCCCTCTTTCCTAAATTATGATATTGAGTCTGCACTCTCTCTCCATGTACCTTAGAAGAGGTTATTAACCAAGCTAAAATACAATATTTCCTAATGCATCAATTTGAGCCACCCCAACCTTATCTGGGTCCTCATCTATTACTTAGGAACAAAAACTATAATATCACTAATGATGGTGTTACCAATTCTTATGACACCATTCACAATGTTTAAGTTATTGTTCCTAACCCTTCTTTGGAACCAGCTCCTTCTTCTCAATAATATACTAATCATCATTTCTCTTCATCAAATAACATCAATATTCAAAAACCTTTATCCTCAACTGAATTGCTTAAGTGTCTACCCAAGCCTCTTCCATGAGAGCTTAACCCTACTCATCTTATGAAATCCTAGTATGATCCTAACAAGTTTTGTTGGTTTCACACTAGTTTAGGGAATTCTCATGAGACTTGTACACAACTTCATAATTTACCTATGGATTTTCATCTTTGACCTAATTTTGATCATGATTCCATTATCCATAAGTGTCAAAAATCCTATGAGATTGCTTTCAAGGATTATAAATCAAATAAAAAAACTCAATCCTTGAATCATTCAAATGCTCATTTGGATATCTATAAGGATCTTTTACCTAACCATCAACCTACCCAAGACACTCAAGATAAGCCCACCCCTTCCACCAATGATGTAGAAAGTCTTATTAAACCAACTTCTAAAGAGAATGTGGTTATCATGACTAATATGCAAAGGGTGGTAGCTTTCATTTATTTCCAACCTATCTACACTCATTCTCATAATACATATCATGTTATCTAGGATTCTTCTCCAACTCATTTAAATGAGTTGGGACAAGAAGATATTATCACTTTTGATGATCTAATTTATGATTCTCCCTTTGATAACACATCCCATTCTATTTATACCACTCTTCCATCATCTTCCAATACTAATGATAATCAAGTTTATACTAACACTTCTTATTCTCCTTCTCAAAATTAACTTAAACAAACTCATTTATCATCTCAACATGATTTACAACCTTGTTCCAAACCTTCTTCTCATTCTTACTTAAAATAATTCCAATATGATTTAGTTCCTCCCTCCAAGGATCTCCTTAATCATGCACCTTTATCTAAAAACCTTCTAAAGGGATATGATGAGTGGGATCCCATTGTGGAACTCACTAATCTCCCATCCCAAATTCCATTTATCGAGCTTATGGGGACTTCTCCATGTCATCAAAACTACCTCATGCAACTTTTATTTGAGATGAATGTTCCTTGTCTTCCTCTAACATGATGGGAGGCATCTTTATCCGATACTAAAGATAATATTTTACAATAATGTGAAGATATGTCTATAAATGTTGATGAAACCATCAACACTTCTCTTTCCCTAAAATTTCCCATAGCTTTTATGATTTTTGATGAGAATTTGCTTCATGCAGATGATCCTCGTTTATTCATTAGCATCCAAATAGGTGATATCCAACTCAAGCATGCCTTGATTGACAAGGGTTCTAGCACATGTGTCACTTTTCTTGATTTTACTAAAACCCTTAGATATTCTAAATTCAATCTCAAGTCTATATGCAACACATGCGAAGGATATGATCAAATTAAAATGCCTCATTTAAGTTGTGTGTGTCTTTCCACTATCATTGTACATTTCACCATTCATGTAAAGGTGATGATCTTTAACTTTGCCCTTTCATATGACAACTTATTTGGTAGGCCATGGACTCACCGTATGAGAGCTATTGATTCTTCCACCTAATAATGCATTAAATTACCTCACAATAGATCCATTTTAGGATTTAAGGTGACACTAAGTCTTGTAATTTCAAATAATTCCAAGATCATGGTGTCTTTAAGATTCCTACTCTTGATTCTTTACAAAATGTTCCATTTCATGAGTCTTAACATCTCAACTTTCCTATCAACTCAACCCATGATTACAGTAGGCATCCCAAGCTCATTGGTAACATTCCTCCTAATCTTTTAGATTCTGATGATGATGATTCTGATGAGATTAACTTAAAGATAAAAACTTTTTATCTCTCACCTCATCTCATCTCACAGCTTCCTACTTCCTTGTAGCCTCATTTTTGCAAACCTCCTTGTAATGACATTCTCATAGTCTTAAATAAGACTAGGCATTTTATTCACCATGCTTCATTAGATGATAATGTTATTCCTACCTGTGTCATTGATATTCACACCCTGAATTATGAATATGACTATTCCTTAGATGATTCATTGTTAGGTGGTCTTGTACAAGCCCATGATGATGAGATTATCTATTATCATTCTTCTTTACTTCAGTCTTTTCATGCATCTCATCATTTTCCTTCACTTATAGTTCCTAATTTTTTAATTTTTCCCCTTTATCACAAGGTAGAGATGGCCCGACACCTTCAATTTATAAGGAACCACATAGGACTATGCGTATGGATCGTGTTATGACTAGGCCTTACCATTTTTATAGGTTTCCTAACTCCCATCATTGGTTTACCCCTGAGGTTAGTGAAACCCTCTATAGATCCTACCCTTCCCTCAATAGAGCCTTTTAAAATTGACCCTCTTCCCAATCTTTTTATAGTTTATCATGATCCCACTCCTACTATTGATAAGCCTACTTCTTCTTTAGATGTTATTGCTCCTTCCATTGAGCCTAGTTTCATTCCTTTCTCATCATCACCTTCCCTTGGTGATGGTTTTTTTCCCTTACCTAAAATGGTTCCTCTTCCCACCAAATGGACTGATGAGTGTTCTCCAACTTCTTCTACTCCTATTTTACTTCCTTCTATGAGTGCTTTTAATAAAACCACTTGCAAGTTTATCTATTGCTTCCATGGGATAGATAACCATTTTTCCACCCATTGTTCCAAGTTGTGTCAATATCTTGATACCTTAAATCCTTCTTCCCCATCATCAGACAAAGCTTTCTAAATATTTTCCCAAGTATGGTGATGTATATTGTATATGAAATCTCTGTGACACACATCACACCGATCATTATTGTATCCTAAAACAACATCTTAAGGATCACCTTATATCCATATTTAGACCTTCTACAACTCCTCCCATAGGAAGGCTCCTCCTTTTTCTCCTATGGTTCGACCTCCAATGGTTCCATCATTTCCTATGGTCCCTTCACCACCTTTTGTGCCTGCACATATGATTCCTTCACCTATGGACCTTCCCTCACTTATGGATCCTTCTCCACCTATGATTCCTTCACTTTTGGATCCTTCTCTACTAATGATTCCTTTTTATCTTGTAGATATTGTTTTCACACATTCTCCTAACCATCCTTTGCCTAATTTTCCTCCTCAACATGATCCTTTAAGCATTCCTACTTTTTTAGTTGAGGAGATTAGAAAAGAAGTATTTGCATGGTATTCATTGAAGATTAATGAAACCTTAGTAATAGTTTGAGTATAGCTTCATAAAGACCTATCCAATGCATTGGATAATGTGTGTGGATAGATTTTCTAGTATTTATGAGCATATGCATGGTGATTTCACATTTATATTAGATTGGATGTGTGATCTAATCTGATTCTTATATGTTATATCATTTGACACTTTGTCAAATTGTTGCTTATCTTATATCATGATTTCTTACTTGTTATACTATATCTTGTTTATCATTTATATGTTCGCATATGATTGTCTTTTTCTTTATCATTTCTTTCCCTTCCCTTTTCCCTAGAGTTTTTCTCAAAACTCTCTTCTTGTATCTTTATGATTTTTCTGATTTCTTATCCTTATTTTTCATGGATAATTTGTCATGGTGATTTGGTTATACTTACCCTATTCCCCTTGGTTATTATCTCCCTTTACCATTTGATTAGTTAGAAAATAATTTATCTCATTACTATCTCCTTTTATCGATCCACTTTTGGATCTCATTTTTCCTTCTTCCTTTTTCTGCAAACTAAGCATATACACAATTGAGACTTGAGATCCCATGATAGTTCATTGTTAAGCCTAAGTGTCCTAGTCAGTATTTATCTTTGATTACTTAGCTTCCTTTAGCCTTAGCCTACAACTCATTTGTGTGTATCACTATCTCTCTCATGATTGGTCATTCCAAATTTGTATAGAGGAGGAATCTTAAAAAATCCTTCAAAATAAAGTTAAAAGTCAAATCATTTAAACAAAAGGTAATGATATCAAATGGAAAAAAATATTCTTAAAAGTCTAATCACACTAAAATATGTGATTAAAAGCACATCTCCTTCTTCTAGTCGAAGCTCAAACTTCATAATTGGCCTCACAATAGAGCCGAGGTCTTTTGGGGTGTGGTCAACCAGTAGATTAGAAGAGGAGAATTAAAAAAAATCTTTTAGTGATACCTAATTTCTCATGCAAGTACCCAATATTTGCAATAGACTGATGGCTCTATAAGGGGTCCTAAAGAGCGGGGAACATGTCATGGGAAGGTAGGTCCATTTTATTTTACTTATACCAATCTACCTTTATGATTTGATCTTAGTAGCATGCCTATTTTCCTATAAATCTTTGTCTATAGCAAGTAGGTTTCCTTTGTACATAGATGACCACTAGTCACTTAGTGTCTTCTCATATCCTTAGTTTGCCTCTTGCCTCCTAAGGTCTTCTTATAAGATGCTTAAGTGTTGATTTTTACACTCCTTTTTTCATTCTTTATTTCCCTTATACTTTCTCTTGAGAAATTTATTGTTTGGTGTACTGATCACTCCTCTTGGGATTTCATTTGAGAGTTGCTTTATAAGACTGTGGATAAGACCTGACCATCTTCACAAATTACCATCCTTTCCTTCCTATTACCCACATCCTTGATTACCTAATTTCCTTAAGTTTTCCACCCTAGTGGTTTTATCTTTATGAGTTTCAGTGTAAGACCGTGGATAGGACCCAACCCTCCTCAAAAAAATTCCAATACCCAAAGTCACCATTCAAATTATATGTGTCAAATTTGAGATAAGATTTGATCAATTATAAAATTACACATCATTTTACATGCTTCCCATCTTGATTTAGTATGTTTTATGCTTGATTCATTTTTATCTTCTTATTTTTTGAGTGCACGTAAGATTTCAACCATTTTGTTGAGCTTTTCATACTTCCTAGCTTGAATTAGTATGACCAATTTAAGACCAATATTTTGCAATTTTGTTTTTATTTCATACTTCCTAGCATGATTTAGTATGATTTATTGACTTAATTAATTTGTTTGTATTACCATTTTTGCCCTTTTACATACCTACCATTTTATTACTCTATTTGTCATACTTCCCAATGCAATATTAGTATGATTTTACTTATTTTAATTTGGCAAAAAAATCTTTTACATTGGTTTAAAAATAAATTCTTTTTTACCATCTTCTTTTTCCTTCTCTTGGTTCTTTATACTTAGTCATTTATTGTTATTACACATTTCACATCTTGAAATAGTGTGTAGTACATGTTCTTGATTGATTATATTTTTCCAAGTCCTTTTTGACTTTTTTTTTTTAATCATGCATGTGTTTTCATAATTCTAGAAAAGAAACCACTTATCATATATTTTCTATAGCATATAAAACAAAGCTAAATGCATGTCCTATAAAGAAATATATCCTAAGCATACATAATCTCAACCATGATGAACAACCAGAATAAACAATAATGATAACATACACAACCAAAATCAATATGCCAAAATGCTCTATACATATATCATGAGTTTTATACAATAAATGCAACCATATACAATGCCCCAACTCTATGGTTTGGTCTCAACCTATCTCTCTCATGGCCTAGCTATGTTACTTGTTGAGGCCTTAGTCTAAATCCTCTGAATGTTATGCTATAAGGAGGTCATCTAAGATCTTAGCCACTCTACTTATCCCTATAAGTGTGTTTCTTGCATCTATGACTCCATCAGTTCGGTCTGGATCTCTATCATTTGCACTATTATAGCTAAATGTGTAGCTCCCTCATCTCCTAGGGCCTGACATGCCTATATCTCCCTAGCACCCATCACTTTTGGTGGCTGCATCCTCTCTCTATGCTTGTATCTACCTCATTGCCTCTCTAGATAATTTGAACTAGCTCACATGAGTTGGGGCAAATGGTACACTTGGATCCTTTAGTATCATGGGGTTGTATGGTTGTAGAGTCTCATCTAGGATGTCATGGAGTGTTCTCCTCACTAGGGACTCCCATCTCTCTTCCTCATCATCACCTAAACCTAAAAAAGCACACAAGATGGCTATTAGATCACTTTCATACCTCATAATATCTATCTATCTATCTAAATAAAACTTAAGCAACTAATTTCTTTTTTACTTATTTATGTCTTGGCAGCTATGGTCTCATCATCTGTGTGATCACCTAACATAGTTTCCCTATCTGCATGGCCTCTTAGCACCTCCTTTATAGGTTGCATCCTCAATTCAAACATGGTTATCATTACTCATATTAGTCTCAACTTGTGTCTGAGTGGTCTCTCTATCATATCCTCTAGCTCACCTATGGGGTCATTTAGAATGGTAATGGTTTCCACTCTCTCCTCTACCTCTTGCTTTCATGGACATCATGTCCTCCATGGCCATTTCTCATCCTAATGTGGATTTTATAGTGGTATATCTAGTATCTCTACATCTTCATCCTTATCCTCTTGATCAGATTCTCATCATGCTCAATTAGTCTATGGTCACTCTTGAGATGGCCTCAACATCAGCCTCACCACTAGTGGCCCTAGTGCTCTCCTCTCCCATGTCTCACTCACATGTTAATCCCACTACTTGGGCATCAGTATCACTATCTTAAAATGAGGTAGGCATATATTCCCTAGCACTCATACCACTAGATGTGCCTCTCTCTACCAAAAGTAATGTCTAATCACCTCTGTCCTCTCTATCATTGGTCCAACTATGTCCCAACTTACCCATGTATTTGTTATGTACTTGTATGGATACCACACTATATTTGCACATCTAAATGACTATAGCATTGACACATTAGGCATAGCCCATGCTACCTATTCCTCATTTGAGGTAACCTATCATCAACTACATGGGGCAACCCAACTAGTTATTACATAAGAAATCTCTCATAGATCCAATCTATCATTAATATGATTGTTCCCATGGTCCTCTACCCTCTGATCATCATCTCATACATATCATATACCAGTTGGACCTAGATGACTCAGCCTAAGTCATATAACACTCACTCCTCCAATATCATCTTGCTCAAGGATACCATGGATAGTGGCACCTTGCCATCTGACTTGTGACATAACACCTGTAGTGTCACAAGGCTTATCATATCCTTTTATATATCTAGAATCTATGATGTATAGACATCAAACATACTCACCCTCTTACTTGGTAGTATCATCTATGAGCTTGTATCCCACATGGCTAAGGTTATCCTCTCCCCTAGACTATTTGGCATCCCTATGATCATCTATGTTCCTACTATAGGCAGCCCCAAGATGGCATAGACATCCTCTAGCATGATATCCACCTCTACTATATCCCCATCCACCTCTCATTTGAAGGTATTAGTCAATCATTCCCAATAATTAAGTAACATGACTAAAAATTTAACATTGAGGGGGATCTGACACATCTCTATTATCCTACCTAGACCCATGGATGCTAGTTTATCCCTATCTCTATCTAATAGCCTATCTAATAAATCTGGTGACCATACCACATCTATAAGTCACCAAAATCTCCATCATCCCTACACCCAAAAAATAAAAAAGTATGTATAAGTTCCTCCATGTCATGTATATTCATAATGCATTGTTTAATACATTCTCTCTACATTAAAAACAAGCCTGCATTACCTTATTTTAATCATTTTATCTTACTTTTATCCTTCTCGATCCTTCTTGACCTTTCTTAGTCATTTCAAGCCATTTTACCTCTCTTTCAGCGTTTTGTACACTTTCTCGTATCTTTCATATCTTTCGTATCTTTGGTCAAACTATTTTGACCAAAAATTTTCTTATCTTTTTGCTTGGTTGACTTAAAAAATTGAGTCAACCCCCTTATCTACTTCTCCCTAGTGTTGAGCTTATTTTTCATAAAAGTTGCAATTTTTTTGCTTTTTGCCTAAATCCTTCAAACCCATTTCCCATCTTCCTATTTTCTACCCCTAGAATCTGATTTTGCTTCATTTTGACATCTAAAAATACTTAAAATTCAAAATCACTAAAAACTCACTTAATTTAATATAAATTTCAAAAACTAAGTTTGAGATTCTTAGTTGCATACCTATAGTGCACCTATTACCGCCTTTGGAGCCTCTCCCTGTCTAGCATGTCATCTCCTCACCATCCTAGCTTGTTTTCTCTCCAGATCTCTCTCTTCTATCCTTCACAAGTCAAAATGATAAATGACTTGTCTTTTCCCCTATTTTAAAACACTTTTTCAAAATGCAAATATTTTAATTATTGTCCTATAGATTCCTTATTTTGCTTATATTTTTGTTTTTACTCATCCATTTTTCAAACCATAAAATGAATTAAATTCATGATGATGTAGATATTATTTTCCACTATCATATTCCTATCTTCCAAAAAAATTGATTTTTGGCTATTTTTACACTAACTTCTATAAGTTCATCTAGTATTCTCTATATTGGACACCTTCACATTTATTACAGTCTAGTTATTTATCTATGCACTAAGGTAAGTTAAATGTATGTGTTTTCCAATTCAATCCTTTCATTTATATTATTTGCTACTTACTACACTTTACTTAGCATCAACATTGTGTGTTATCATGTTTTATCTTGAAGCACCATCCCATGTTTCACTTACGTGACACATGATGAGCTTCGAGTGGGCCATATGTATACACATAATATTTTCAAATTTTTATTGATTACTGACACTTTGTATCTTATAGGAACCTATCGAGTCTCAATCTCTCTAAGTGCATGCCTTAATGGGTGCACCGAGAAAGGGGTGGACAAACCATTGGTGCTTGATAAGATTATTATCCATTTTACCACTTGCCATCTACACACTTGTCTCCTAAAAAGCATTTAGTCTAAGCTTATTCTTCTCATTCCTACCTCCTCCAATCTTTTCCTCTTTCCATTCCTCTTTTTTTTGCCTTAACATTCTTTTTGATTTTCAATTTTATTGGGTTGACTAGTTTGACCCTATACAGTTTAGGGGCATTCTTTGCTTTCTTGGTTTGTTAGCCTTTCAGCCAACCTAGCATAAACCTAGTAAATTATCCCTGAAAACACATTGGGTTGACTAGATCAAACCCATATAGTTGACATTCTTGGGAGGATTTAGGGTAAGATCTACCTATATATATAAGGTCATTTCCCACCATTTGATAAGAGAAGAATCATTAGCAAAGAAGTACAAGTGAACATCTGCTTATTGACCATTCTACTTGAGGAATAAAGCTTAGGGTTCCATAATTTATTTAGAGATATGAATTTCTCTTCTGGATGAGTCTTTTATATGCTTAGATAGGTTGTGTATCTTAGATTATTTATCTTGGTTATCCTTACATACCACAACAATCTCTTACGAAGCACCTTGGCCTAGGGAGAGATTGAGGCTCGGTATGTTCATCTTCAAAGGTAAGTATTGCTAACTTTATTTATCCTTTGTAAGAGTAGATAGATAATGCATTGTTATTCTTCTCTCCATGTATTTAATATTTTGTATACATGTATGTGAGTATATGTCTTCTAATACATGTTTATTTTAGTTGTTTATTTTATTGCTTCTAACCCCCACTTTGTGCCACAAGATTTAGCGTGGACCACATTAGATTTTACTTTCTTTCTATTAGAATAAAGTGAATGTTTTAAACCTTAGGAATCCATTAGGGTTATTGTGTGATTATGTTATATTGTACGCTTTATAACCCTTTCGAGCTGATGTGTTATGACAAGTGATATAAGTGATCCCCTAATAAAGTCTATTGGATCCCCATATTGGTCATGTTCTAACTTAATAAGTGTATCCCAATCAAAAGTGTAGGTGTGATCTATCTTATCTAATCTAGGATTAATTCATAGACATGATGCATTTTTGATTGCATACATAGTGTAGAACCATCCTCCAAAATAGTAGGTAATGTTTGATACAGATCTTATTCTTTAGTCATTGGTTTTGAGTCCTAAAGCTCATCATAATGATAATAATCTGATTATATTAGTTCTAATAATGGCCAATTGAGTAATTTCTCTACAAATTATAGATCAAGATGCTCAAAGGCTTTATGTTATTTAAAATTAATACTAACACTGGCTATAAAGCTTGGACTTGGTGGGCATTACGCTTCTTATGGAGATGAGAAAACTTCCCCATCCAAGAGAGCATGAAACAAGGTTTCACTCAAGACATTTACTATTTTCCTAACCAACGAGCACCTCAAATAGGATTTTCACCTAAAGATTTTAGTGTTTTATCTTTTGTATGACCAACAATGTTTATTTACTCTCCTAAGTAGGTGGTAGGGTCCAATAAGAAGTCAAAGCCTTGTTTGTGATCACCAAATGGCAATCCATATCTAAGTCTCATGTACTCATAAATAGATTACTCATTTTGAAATGCATATAGAGGTATAACATATTTTTTTGGTCCCAATAGATAAGGTCAGGATGGCAAAGGGTAAGTGGGTAATGAGTTGTGATGGTCACAATAGAATTATAATCAAATAGGTTGGTATCAGCTAGCTCATCATAAGCACTATAATGGGATGTTGCATCACTATTGGGATTTTATTTATTAGTTAATAAATGAAAATCACTTTCAAAATACATGAGGTCACCCCCATGTAGTATAAATTTGAGACCTTGATTCATAGTAGGTTTGTTAGTAGATAAAGGTTCAAGAATACCTTGCTCACATGACCCTACACCTTTACCTACCTAATCTAAAGTATCCATAATTCAATTAGGGATAGGTTACTTATGATTCTAAAAATAACTATCTAGGTCATCATCATACAAATAATCTCCTTCAGTAAAGGCCACCTGATCTTGATTTGGTGAAGTGGCTGGTACAAATTCCATTGGCTGCTTATGTGTGTTTTTCTTTTAACAAATCATGTTGGGCCTATGAGGGATTTTAGAAGGTTTGGGTATACTATAGGAATTTGGATATTTAGGCAATTTTCCAATATCAAATACATCTTTTAGATGATATGTGAAAATGCATGTATCTTCAATAGTAAGCTAGTTTGTAAAGGTTGTAGGAAATAGATCAACTAAAATGGAAGTAAGATCACTAGGATCAATATAATTAGATTTAGGTGGTTCAAAAACTATTGCTTTATTCTTCTTGGATATAAATTCATAACTAGGGTAATAATTATAATATCTATATTCAATCTTTAGGTGTTTACAATATTGGTATGGTTATGGATAAGCATAAATAGTGACCTCAATTCTCGAATGGGGGATCTTGAAGCATTGATGTAAGGTAGAAGGGATGAATCATACTTCATGGATCCAAGGATAACCAAGAAGTACATTATAAGTAAATTCAATGTCCATGACATGGCATAAGGTATCATGGGTTACAAGCCCAAGAATGATTGGCAAGAAAATGGTCCCTAAAGACTCTCTTTCAACATTACCATACACTTTGATCATGATTATTTCTAGATAAATATCCTTGGTGGTATATTCCAACTACTGTATCAATTTTAGTGGTATTATGATCAACCCTAGACCATTATCTATAAAAACTTGCTTGATCTTATGATGATCAATAATGACCTCAATATATAGGGGTTTATTATGGCTAGGACCAAGGGAAGACATATCTCATTGATAAAATGTAAGTTGTTAGCTCTGAGATAAATTTCCCATAAGAATTTAGAATTGGGTAGGGTTAACATATTCAATAATAGTAAACTATTAAAGGAAGTCATTTAATATGGTACTATGAACTTCTGATGTACACAAGAGATATAAGATATAAATTTGCCTAGAAGTTTTGCTTAATTAGTCCTGAATACTATATGGTTTCTCAATGGTAGGAGGAGAAGGTTTGACCTTAGCCAGTACAGTGTTTAATTTGGGATTAGAAGGCATAGGGTTTAAATTTGGTTTAGTTTTATAAAAATGCAAAGGGTCATGAAATGAGTGTCTATTTACAACTGTGCAATTTTTAATCAGTAAGAAGTTATTATAATTAGAAGAATTAGAAGGCACATGATTCAAATTTGGCTCAATGGTGGAAGAAGGAAAAGGACCTTGAGGGGTAACTCATGAGCATCTAGTTTTGACTTCACAATTTCAATTTAGAAAGGATTTATTATAATTAGAATAATTAGAAAGCACAGGGTTCAAATTTGGCTCAATAATGGAAGAAGACAAAGGGCCTTGATGGGTAACTTAAGATCTTCTAGTTATGATTGCAAAATTTTGAGTCGGAAAACAATAATTACAATTTGAAGAATTAGATGGTGGTCTAAAAATAGTAACCCATAAAAACTAAAGCGTAATAAGATTTCTTAAACCTGGTTTACTGTTACTTGAAGAAGAGGGTGTTAAATTTAAAATAGAGGGACCAATACTTTGAGAAGCATTAGATGGTTTGTGGTTTTTTATTATAATGGTGGCAACATGATTACCATAAATACACCCCATAGTATTAATGTAATCATATGTCATAGTGTTGTATCCCAGGTTATTAGCTTGGGTATTATGACCTTGATTATGTTATGTTTATTTGATTTTTGACCTTGTCCTTGATGATATTGGCCCTATCCTTGGTTCTTAGTATTCTTTTATTATTGTTGGTTATGCTTAGTAAATGGGTATTTGTAAATATAAATATCCTAATTGGTGTTGTGTGTTGTTTATTTCACTTCAATTTCCTTTCTCTCAATCAGGTCCTCAATGAGATGCCTCAATTACACACACTAATAAACAACATGGACAATGACATGATGAAATTTTAAAAACTCATCTTCTCATTAATAGTAAAGTTTGGTTTGATCTTAAGGAAATGGTTTTGGTATAGGCCACATGATCAAATTGGTTTCCACTATTATCTAGAATATTGCCTCAATAAGTTCTCCTAGTTTGCTAAATGGTCTATATTTATTGAACCCTCTATGTATAGGTGTTCTTTGTAAAGTGGTTGGTGGATTGGGTTATATATTTAGTACTGGTAGAGCCTGCACCATTTTCACATGTCATGATTATGTTACTCCATTACCCACTATGTTCTTGTTCTTATTAAAAACCTTGGATTTTTCTATAGTAATAGCTTGTATAGGTGATTAAATCAAATTGGATGTTTGACCCTATGAGTATATTTTCATGAGGCCTTTGGTAATAAACACCTTATCAATTTTTACACCCTTCTCAATAATTTATTCATATGTGTTATCATAAGCAATTCTTAGATTATGATCTACCTTGGGTTTCATATTTTGTACAAAAATGTCAGCTAGTTGCTTATCTAGTAAATTATGTTGAAAGTGACCAGCTAGTGCTCTCCACCATTATAGGTATGCCATGAAGCTTTATTCATCTCTTTGTCTTGATTTACATAATTAAACCATTATCAATTCATGTTCAATGTTATATAAGAAGTGGTTAAAAAAAAATTCTAATAGATAGTTCCAATATGTCATCAATCCCTTAGGCAATTTGAGGAGCCAACCTAATGTTTATCTAGCTAAACTACATGGGAACAAGAGTAGAAAATAAATGTTGTTGTAGGATACCACTTGACATAACATGAATAAATATTGAATGTGTTCTCTAGAGTCACCTTTCCCTTTGTATTTATCAAAATTGGGTGCCTCAAAATGAGGTGGAAGGGGTACCTGAAGAATGGTCAAGTCAAACAGATAAGGACATATCTTGTCAAACTTGTATTTTTTAATTCAATTGCATGTCTCTAGCCTCATGATTATTTATTTCATTGAATTCCACTCTTTCATGTTTGTTGCATTTTTTGGTGGAATATATTTTTTTTGGATAATAATGTACCCCTTACATGGTCTTATTAGGGATATGAACCCTTTGCTCAGAATTTTGGTTTTTGTTTACCCTTGGATGTGAGTAGGTCTGACATTATTAGTTCAATATATTTTGTTATGGATACCTAGATGCTTGATATTGATTATTAGGAATCTATTATTGTGAGTTATATGAAATCTACTAGTTTTGGGGTAATCTTGTTGGTTTACGAAAGGCCATTGTCATTATTGGATCACAAGGGTAACTTGTTTTATTTGAGAGGAACTTGATAAAAAAATTTGTAAAATACCCCCAACATATGATTGTGATGGGTATTAAATAATGTTTTGTTGTAAATAGGCAAGATTCTCTTGATGGTTAAAGAAAGTATGCTTTGTATAAAGTGGAACTTGCTGCAAAGTATCTATAGGTTTGTTTTATTCAAGATAAGGCACAAGTTTTACATCAGATGCTAGATCAACTAAGGATTATTGCATTTTGTTTAATGTTTGTTATTACTCAACAAAATTAGTATTATCTATTGAAGTCATAGCTAGATAAGTATTTAGGTCTATAATGAGTTGATCAACATACCATTAACTAATTTGTTGGATCTTGGTATAAATATCTTAATCAGTTGGGGATGAATCCATAAGTGGTTATTTCACTTTGATATTTAAATAAACATTAAATTTTGTAACATGAGTAAGAGGTTGCTCTATCTATTTCTCCTCTACTCAAACAAGTGTATTTAATTATTCTATTAGTAAATTAGGTAGAAGTCTAGTTCCTGATTTGATCAACCTAAGGAGAGATTTGTCTTTGTCCTCTATAAGTTATTGTTCAAAATAAACATGATCATATCTTACCATAGTGATAATGTCATCAAACATGATGGATTGTTCTTACCCATCATAAAATTATCTTCCTCATAACTAGGTCCATAAGATACCCCACTACAATTATACCTTTGCATGTTTTGAGTTTTTCTACTTTTTTGAAGTGTTGTGAGTTTTGGTTTACAAACATCAAAAGAGGTTTTTGATCAAACAAATACAAGGTGGATTCAAGTCTATAATCATAAATGAATGGTGTGATGCCATAAAATTAAAATAAATAAGTGAGAATACTCAACCTTGGTTGGTCAAAATTGGCAATTTAGAAGAGGGTATAATAACCTTGAAGATTAGGGTACATGCTATCATAAGAAAACTTAAGTAAAAAGTATGTTAATATCATAAAAATATGATCATGACTATGGTGGGTTGGTATTAGAGAAATTGGAATAATAAATCTAAGATCAATAAGCTTAGGATGCAAACTAATAATCTTAGGATGTCAATTAACACAATAAATCCTAAGTATAAAACCCAAAACAAATGGGCATCATAATGATGCCATATAGAAAGAAATTTCAATGGTCAAATAACTTAGATCATGAGTGAACACAAGATGACCTAAGTTTAAATAAGAATAGAATGATAAATGTCTAGACAATGACATTAAAACCATATAGAAAATTCCACCAAAGTTACTCAAACTAATCATAAAAGGTGAACAACCCAAGCCCAAGTTATAGGCAAGACTTCAGCATAGACCAATCATGTATTGGATTAGAACTTAGAAAGGTAAATTTTCAAATTTGGATTAAAAATAATTTAGATTTATAAATGATCAATAGTCTAGACCCAAATGAACAACATAACAATATTTTTTTTGAAATACAAACACAAATGATTTGATTCATTTTTTGAACAAGGCTAAAATGTTTTGAATTAATTTGACTAGTGTAATGCCTCTTTATTTAAAAAATGGTGTCTAATAAGTGTTTTGTTTTGGAAATTTTTTAGTATGCACATAAATATTTTTTAGACTCAAAAAATAATGTAATTAAATAAGAACAAGAAAAACACTGAAGTGTACGTCTTATCCTAGAAACTAAAAAAGGTTTCTTTGTACTCTTGGATTTCATCAATATACTCATTTTTTAGAGGAAATAAGTTGTTAATCTAATAAATTTAGATTCACATGAGAAATAGGTTTGTTTATACCCCCTCTTCTCTTAATAAATTGTATGGTGACATGGAACTTCAAGTTACTTGCCTTGCACCAATAGTACTCCATAAAAAATGGGGTTTATCTAAAAACTATAAGTTCTTATCGATATAGATGGTCCCATATGTATGGTTAACACTAGGGCAAAAAAATTTATTTGGATCCAAGCTAATCAGTTTGTTGTAAAAATGTCTTGTCATTTTCATAACCACCACATCCATCAATTACTCAGTGTAGTGTGATGTCCATATTAGGCCATTATTCTAAGGGCAATAGTTATTAATGGAGTTAGTTTTAACTACTTAAAACTAGCATCCTAGTAATTCACCAGATCAATTTGTATACCCCACCATGGAGTGGGGTTGAAATGATGCTGGGAGATGAATTCTTGGGTTAATGCTTTCTTAAAAAACTTATGGGGAAGTGATGAAATCTCACCCACAAGCCAAGATACAAGAAATAAAAATGTAGGACTTTAAAGGTTGGTTTGGGATCACCCAAGTTGTTCGGATCTCTGGGAGTACCTTTGTGGCATTCCTTATATGCGTAGACCAGAAAAAAAAAAAAAAAAAAAAAGTGAAGCACTTTTGGTCACCCAATCTCCCTAAAGGGGATGAGGGAGATCATACATGCTAACCTTGGTTTGTAAAAATAATACTCAAGTCAAAGAACTTTGAATCTAGTTTAACCATCAAATAAATGACAAAAAAGAAAGACTCTTAAGAATCCTAATCTAACAAAATTATTCATTTTAATCTTGAATTCAAATGTGATTGAAGTTTGCCTTTGTTTTTGTAAAAATTAAACTAGTAAAGTGTCTTAATCTTGCTTAAAAAAAGTGTGTTAGTAGTCTAATAAAGGGTGTAGGATATCAAAAGGAACTTTTAACTTGTTTTAACTCTCTAGATTTTTGACACAAAATAATCTCATCATTTATAGAGTGATATCACCATTCTAAAGGGTGACCTTGATATTAATAGAGCAATCCCATCATTTCACAAGGTGATATTACCATTCCTTAGAGTGATCTTGCTACAAATTTTGGTCCAATATGATCTCATTGATGATTATATGACCTTTCCATTATACAGGTCGATATCATTAATCTGTAGATCGATCTTTCTGATCTATAAAAATATAGAAAATAGAAAATCACAATAGTCAATCTCATAGTTTGCATGTGTAATCTCATTGTATCTCAAGGTGATCTCACTAATGTTTAGGGCAAGCTCATTCTTTACAGGTCAATCTCATCATTTAGGCTAGAATACATAAAATGTGAAAATTAGAAAAAAAAAAAAAAAAAGAGTAAAATGGCCTCAAAAGAGGGTTTTAATGCACAATTAGAAGTATAAAATGGTATGTGAGATGCGTAGTCCCACCAGGTGTGCCAAAATGTATAATAAGATTATGAAGCAAGTTAGTTCATGCATTAGTAGAAAAAATCCAAAATAAGCATAGAGAACATAATGTGTTAAGCCTACTCCTTCTAAGGGTGGTGTTAATGAACTCAAGAAACTAATTTAAAAAGTAAGACAAGTACTACCTTCCAAGTAGTGGCTCTCCTTCAAAAATGGTCAATAAATGTGCTTATGCTTAGGTTTGGTGCTCTAATTCTTTGTCAATGCAGTGTAGCATACACCTCCATCATATATTAGTTCACAAATGGCTTTGGTTCCTTGATATCAAGATGTGTGGCCAAGGATTGATTCAATTTTGGAGGACAAAGTCAAATATTTTTAATCAAGTGAGCATTAATGAGGCATGGGACAGCTTAAACCTAATATTTTTCCCCATTAATTCCTAATGCTTGACACCCCTTCAATGATGTCATGGTGATGTCATGGGTGAGATATTTATAATTATGAATTTATAATAAATAGATATCCAGTACTTTTGATGGATTTTCCACTTAAGCTCCTAATTTGGTTTTGATTTGTTGAATGGCTTTAATTAATAATTTTGTAATTATTGGAAATCGGTTGCACATTTAATCAAACTAGTCAAAAATGTCATTTTACTAAGTCATAATTTGACTAGGGTTGAATCATAAGAATATTTTAGTCAAGTACAGGGTAATACCTTAATTAGGGTATTATAGACATGAATTGACACATGTACATGATGTGTGTGGCTGAATTAGAATATTTCAGTAGTCTATGACATCATTTTATTTGGTCATAATTTGAGTCAAAGTGAATTAGGGAAAGATAATGATTTTGTAAAATGTATTACCCTAATCAGTGATTAATGCACAAGAATCGACACATGCACATGGCATGTATGAATGAATTAGATCATTTTAATGATTTTGGTCTAGATTGTGTATTGTTACAAAATATCATTCAAATTTTCAATTTTATCACAACGGTGATAAGAATTGGATGTGTACAGTTTGGACTTATTTAATTATCAAAAGGAACTTATTGTGTGATAAAATTTGTATTTAATTAGTAACTTGTTCAGATTATCGTAACACTTTCTCCTTCAATGAAACCTAAATTGGTAGTATATAGTACAATGTTGAGTTTTAGTTATAATGGTTTATTATATCAAGTAACCAATAACTTAATTTGAGTTTTGATGACCCCTATTAAACTTTAGTATGAATGTATCTTGTTTAATACATTAAAACCTTTCTAGTATAAATTGACTATTTATTCCTTGCACTATTGATTGCAGAGTCATAAAATGTATTAGTAGAAAATAAATGTGGAATTGCTTTTTTTATGATTAAAACAACCTGAACAGGCTGGTAGCTTCTCTCTCATGCAATAAATACTATCACTATGAGTAAATTTGAGAATAATATGGTTGGACTAGTGTCTAACCTAGTATGAAATATGATTTACCCTAAATATATGTGATGTGACTTTAATTTGTCTTTGCTAAATTAATCATTTGATTTCATGAAGTTATCACCCCCAATAATAATAATAATAATAATAATAATAATAATAATAATAATAATAATAATAATAATAATAATAATAATAATAATAATAATAATAACAATAATAATAATAATAATAATAATAATGGTTATTTTGTGTCAATGAATAAAATTATGTTATAATGGTCTAACCTTACTAAAGTATTACTGATGAAGGATTGAAAGGTAAATAGCGTAAGAAAGTTTTATTACATTTGTTTATGTGATGAACATTAGAAAACATGATTTATTTTAACACATATTAGTTGTGAGCACCCTTTTTTCTTCAAGATTGATGTGCAATAGGC
>JARHVA010004749.1:902500-985000 GCA_037957365.1 Torreya grandis
GATGGATGGCCACTTAAAAGAATAAATGAGGGGTGGGATGTGATGAATAGACAAGAGGATGGGATGCCAAATATGAAGAAGATGAATTCAACTTGAGAAATGAGATACAGATTGATAATGCCCTTAGTAAAGACACATGTACAAGGAGTAGAGATGACTTGGTCATGGTTGTCAACACATCCCAAGGGGGAATCAACTATAACATAATGATGACAATATTAAAAGGATAAAATCTTTAAAGGTATCCCAAGCAAGGATGCATGCAAGGGAGAGCTATAGGCTAGGATAAGATGATGCTTTGATAATATTAATGATGGGTGTAGCGTAAAGATAAAGTTAAAAGATATGATGAAGGAAATGAAATAGAAGAAATGATAAGATTGAGTGACCAAAAGTTAGGGGAAAAGAATCAGACTATAGTACATTAAATAAATGAGCCATATGTGGTTAATAGTGATGATACCCCTAGTAAGGACACATGTAATGGAAAGATAAATGATAATTTGACCAATTGATGATGATGGATGACCGATGGGGGAACATATGGATGTTGTGATATTTCAAACCCAATCGATAGGTGTAGGTGATTGATGGAAAAAATACCAAGGAGATGATTTTGAGGATGATGATTGGTCAATAGACCGATTGATTAATGATTGATATTATGGTTCAAACATTCAACTAATGCAATACTAGGGGATGATGATGGATGATGAGGAAAGAAGAGAGTGTGGTCGAGTTATCCTTGGGCACTAAAAAGTGGCCAAGTGTTGCCTACATAATATGGAAAGACCTCAAGCTGATGTATTTCTAACTCGAGGATAAATGAAAATTGATGAAGTAGAAGATGATGATGACGATTAGTGACTAGAGGATGATGTTAGTGATTAAAGGTTATGACTCAAAGGAGGAAATGAAGACAAAATATTGGATGTTAGTTGAGTGGATCATGAGGATTATATTAATAAGGGGAATAAGGATGATTAGATAAATGATGAGGGTATGAATGATCAAGCCATCATAGTTGTCATAAGGATCATCATACTCTAATCAATCTAATAAATATAGCACTTAGAAGTATGCCCCATGATATAAGGATGCCCAAGAGGACATTGTGCTAATGTGCATGGGTAAATAATGAACTCTACATCATCAAGGGTACTTATAAGCAATATCATCACCTTGGGTGACCTCATAGCATCCTCATTCAATGTCCAAAAGAAAAAAAGACATGATTCAAGACTAAAATTAAAAAAATAAAACATAAGACAAACAAGATATACATATGATGAAAACAAGTCAAGCAACATAGAGCATACAAGTAACACAAATAAATATCTACATGTAGTGTCATTATGTCTTATGTAATGATGGGATGAGTGATTAGGAAATATGTTGGACTAAGATGACCATGATGTGTTGGGGGACTTAAGATAGACTTGGATGGGCTAATGATAATGATTATGATCAAGATGTAGGTAAGGATAAGAATGTGGAGATGGGTTTTGAATTATATGAGGGGTTTGGATGATTATTTGGATATGGAGGCTTGGATAAGGATAGGAAGGTGGAGTCAGACTTAAGATGATGAGGTGTGATGAGGGATGATGAGTTTTTGGATACTAGGATGGTCTAGAAGTCAATTATAAGAGTGGTAAAAGGAGGATAATTATGGTGACCAAGGGTTACCGAAAGATAAAACCCTACAAGAGTCCAATCTAGAAATAATATTAGGAGATGATGGGATCAAATACCTTCCATACTATCAAAATAGTGATTATAATGGTGCTAGGTATGAAGAGCCAATGATAGAGAAGTGATGGGTTCTAGACTAAATTCTTTGATAAGATTGTGTATGTCAATAATACCTAGTCAAAAAGCATGATGATGAAGATAAGAATGGGTGACCATTAGTATTTAAATAGATTATCTAAGGATGATGAATGGGAACATAGGAGATGAATATTAGATGTTTGTTTGGGATGGTGATATAGATAAGGGGATATATGAAATGGGTATTAAATGTGGTTTTAGGATGGTAAGCTGAATGATATGATGTGATGGAGATGGATGTGACTAGGGGTTTAGGTATAAGGTATGAAATCATGGACTATTTTTAAATTTTTTGAATTTTATAATTTTTAGGGTTTTTGACATATTTCAATTTTTAGGGATTTTAGAATATGTATGTACATTATACAAAAATGGAGTTACTAGAAAAGGGAATGCCAAGCCTAGAAACCAAGATAATCATGGATGGATGGATAGATGAGTGACAAAAGGATGAGGGTGATGTGGAAAAGGGGATGAGGACCAAGGAAGAAGGTATTATGGATTAGTAATGACCACATCATGAAGGAACCAAATGTCTATGGACCCAAGTGTTCATTAGAGGATATGTCAAGATGATTTTAAAACATTTCTCAAGACGCCTTTCATTTCCTTATAAATGTCAAGATGGGAAGGAAAGAGAGATAGGATGCATGATATGATGGTAGATGATGGATATGTGATGGACAAGAGATGTATGAATTGTGCCCCCAAGTGTTGAGGTACAATGTGGACAATAGATTATTTTACTATGACACCAAAAACTGGTTTTCATCATGATACTTGCCCAAGGCACTAGAAGACTAGTTTTCACCATTGGATGAATGATTTTTTCTCACTTTTTTATTTTGTGAGCATCTCAATTTATTAGAGAAGGGTGAGATGCAAGATTTTTGATACTTTCTAGATCTTCAACTGACACTTGTTCATGAAAAAGGTGATTCTAGGACCATGTGATGTATGTTATATTCTTGGATGTCCTAGTGGATTTTGATGATTCTTGATTGAGGCTCCTCTAGATGTCTAAACTAGGTGTCTTTTTCACCCCTATAAAAGATGATGTTGTTTTGGTAGGTGATGTGATGTATGGATTGGATTAGATATTGATGGGATTGTGTGAGGCTTGAATGCATGATAGGATTTGGTTGGTTTATGGTTTCATGATAGGATGGTGTGATGAGTGGTGGAGGATTAGGACTAGAAATCACACACATCATTGGAAAGGATAGACATTCCACATTTGATTGGTGTCATGTAAAAAAATATTTTAAGAGATCCAAAACTTTTGGACTACATGATTATTTGATACAATTATTTTAAGGATGATTGTCCATATTAATAGTGCTTGTGATATCATTTTGATTTTTTGATTGGATTTGACTTTGACTGCCCTATGGTGCTTGATTTTAGGCTTTACCAATGGAGTTTTATTTTTTATAGTGATGAAACCCTAGTGCCTAACATTGGGCTTCACTAGGGTATGAAATATTTGGATTAGGCTGATGATTTAAATTTTATTGATTTTGACTTATAGGATCAAATATGATTTGAATATTATGATTGACTTCTAGAATAGGGTCTTGGATCATTGTATTTATGGCACATGTTATATTGCTTAAGGAAGGGTCCAATAATGTATGTTTATGAACATCCTTATGGAGGGAGGTGATTAAATGATTGTTAATGGGAAAAAATGGGTCTATGATGGATGAAGATGATAGAAATGATGTGATGAGGTCAATGAGTGGTGATGGGGAAGCATGGTCCTAATAGGGGTTCTTAGGAGACCCAGTTTCATCATCAAATAAAATATCCTCAAGATGAATAAAAGGATCACTAAGACTAGTTATAGTATGTGCATCCTTCGTAGGATGAGATTCACTCTAGCAATCTTCAATAGATAAAGCTTGTAAAAAATCTGTTATCACTTCATCATCTTGATTAGGATCCAAAAGTATCCCTAATGATGGATTGGATTTATCTAGATTAGATTTATCTAAAAAAAGATAGGCATTATCATCATCTTCTATAAAATTGATAAAGTATGATGTTTTTTATGAGGAATCTAATTCAGATACTGGTGTTGAACATGATCTTGATGTAGATAAGACTTGTATTGACTTTGATACTAACTCCAATGTACAAGATGCAATGATGTGTGTAAAAGAGTGATTTTTCATGATTATCCTCTCATCATGGGGTTTCTAATATGATGGATGAGGGGAAGGTGGTAGGGGAACAATAGATTGGATAAAGATAGGCCCATGGAAGGAATTATGAGGGAATGGAGGACTAGGCTCATGGGGAATAGACTCATGTTTGGTGGAAGATTTGTATAAGATGGGGGATCATGTAGGAGGGATGTGGTGTCTTGACCTTGGATTAGAAGGGGAAAGGCTTGATCAGGATCAATAATAGAATCTTGACATTTTTCTTCTTGTTCACCCAGGGATATAGATTAATTTAATTCATCCTCAATTACTATGTCACCTCGGTTGATGAGGTTTTGGACATAATCTTGGAAATCATGACAGAAATTAATGGTATTTCCCCAAGTTTGGTAATATACATAGTATTGATTAGATTTACACCCAAATAGCTTAGGCTTAGTGGGATCAAGATGTCATATGGGTGGATAGACCATCATGTTAATGGTGACTAGTTATTTGAAAATGGATTCTAATGATATAAGAAGGGGAGTATAAGAGCCCACTTTGCTTTGTGACTTAGATCTAGAAGCATTGGACTTTAAGTCAAATGGTTGTTGACATGACTAGGTGGATGGACTAGTAATAGATGAGGTGGCCAAGATCGGATTCCCTTTACTAGTATAGGAATGGGCAGATGATGGGTTATTAGTAGTGGATGGAAGATTGGAATGGGACTCACTTGAATGGGTTTGTACTTGAGATGAAATGAGTTGAATGGGATCAATACCTTTGGGAAGTGGGACACCCATCTTAAGGAACCACAAGATGATCTCATCCTTGTTGGAAAATATGCATTAGTCTATGAGAATGGGTTCTAACTTCATGGTGATGGAGGATGAAGGGGGTCAAAGTGGATGTAGACTAAGTATTAGAGATGTTTTCTTAAACAATATAGGTTTAGAGGAATGAGATAGTATGATGGGTGACAATGAGGATAAGATAGAGGAATGGATAAAAGACTAGGATCATATTTTAGACCTATAGTGCAATAGGTGCTAATGACCTATCAGTAATGCCTAGTTTTCAAGCTATAAAAATGATTATGGGTTTGATGGGTGCCTAGATTCAAACTAGCAAGATGATGGTTGGATGGGTGCTAGATGTCAATAGGAAGGACAACATGATTAGGTTGATGATGATGGGTTTGTTAAATTGAAACTAGTAAAGTGATAAGATGCTATCAGGATACTGACTACATATGAGATCTGACTAAATGATGGACAATAGTGGACTAAAGTGATAGAATTATATGGGCAAGGAAAAAGAGGACTAGCTTAAACCCTTAGACTGATTTACTCAAGATGGGATGGGATAGGATATTTGTGGTGAAGGTGATAATGGGATTAAAATAAGAAAAAGTATATATAGGTGATGATGAAATAGCAAGGGGTAATGTAAATAATATGGGGATGGTTTGGACAAGTGTGTGACCTAAAGAGTCAACTAGGATAAGATAATATGAGGTTATACTAGATGGGGGGTATAGTGCCTAGGTGAGGGAAAGGTCAAGATAAATGATTGGTTATAGATGGAGTGGAATCAAGATAAAATATGGATGATAATATAAGATGTGATTAGGATATGTAGGTGATGGGGTGATGATGAGGAGATATGACTATACTAGGATGGGATGAAGATAAGGTGAGAGATATTAAAAGTATGTACAAAAGACAATATGTACAATGGAATGATGAATAGGATGTATAATATGAGAAAAGGATATAAAAGATGGTATGTGAAAAAGACCTAGATAGGTGTGTATAGGTTTTGGGTGAAGGCTAACTTGGCTCACAAATAACACTGGTTTAGCACAACACCTAGCCAAGCAAGCAAACCATAATCCTATTATTAGTAAATTAAAGGGTGTGTAACCTAACACTCATGCCATCTAATGGATTTATAGGTGAGGTTGGAGGATAATGAACCATTATGAAATTTATTGAACCCTCTCAACCCCATATGTACTTAATGACTTCTTAGGATTTAATCCTACTTACCACAATGAAATTTGTATTATGGTTGAAGGGTCCTATGTTAGGTTTGTATAAGGGCTTCTAGGGAAGTCCCTAATATATGTGAAGGTATAGTGGGGCCCAAGTCCATATAGGATGTTTTATAACCACCTTTCATATTAGAGCTTAACCACCCCTCATTCCATATAACCCTTTATGGAAAATTCCACTTAGGTGTCTAACGATAGCTCTCCTAATATTTAGACTCTGCTAGAAAATAGAGTTTAGTCTAGTGCATGGTGGTGAAATCCATGTCATTGGCCCCTAAAAAATAAAAATAATTAGGGTTTATAGTTGGTTTTTTATCCTCTAGGAATCACCATAAAGATGTAAGGAGGAGAGCATACACCACCATAACCTATGAGTGATAAACAGGCAGGCCAAAAAGATTAATTAACCAATAAAGATTAAGTGTGAGATATATACAAGATGCAATAATATCTAAGAATATACAAGATAATTATTTTAAATATTCAAAATAGGTTTTTGACAAGCAACTTGCAAGAAAATAATTAGTAGTTTCAAATGGTACTTTTAAAAGGGCAACTTGCAAGACAAGTGATTACTAGTTTGAATGATTAATCTTGAAGGGAACTTACAAGACAAGATACTAGACCAAAATATGCCTTAAAAAAGATAATATTTATACAAAACAAAATAGCTTCTAGGTTCACCCCTGTAAGAAACAAGATGTTAGTTCAATAGGCCTTAAGAAAAACACCCTAAAAAATCATGATTTGGCTCTATAATTTCTTTGGGGTAAGCAGGCCACAACATGGGGGTCAAGGGGTAGTGCCCCTTACGAGGTCAAGGATTAAATAACCTTGTAGAGTCTAGAGGCAGCATCAACTCCTGACGCCAAAGGTAATTTGGGCTTTGTGAGAGGCCCAGAATGACTCAAAAAGGAAATATTTGAAGGCAAATTGAGTGCAAAATCACAAATTTAGATTGTAATATCATAACTGGCAATGCAATATCATAATTCTCAAGTTATAATTTTTCCATAAGAAATTAACTGTGATGGTCAAACTAAAAAATCATGACTGTTAGTGCAATATCATGACTCTCAGGGTAAAATCATGATTTCTAGACTAGTGATATTGTGATAAAGTGTAAAAACTTAAAAAGTTTGATATATTGATCAGAAAAATGTTTAGCTAATTATGATAGGTTAATCTATATGCTAAAAAATTCCTATTTAAATATAATCATGGAAATTTTTAAAACTTATAATGATGTATCAAAAAAATTATATCAAGATAAGGTTTTTTGTCAAAAATAGATAAAATCATAAACAATTGCAAAGTAAAATAGGTATTTCCAATAAAATTTGTCTTAACCTTATGATTATCATCTTGAAAACAATAAACAATAGCTAAACTAATCTTAAAACCCCCAAATTATAATACCATGACTATCAATATAATATCATGATTATCAAGTCAATATCATGACTGAGGGATTAGCGGTTTTGCTGAAGACATGAAAACGGGTAAGATTATTAGGTTTATTTTCCAGATGATCTTGCTTTTGATGCTTATCCTATTAACCTTGTCACATAGCAAATTTTCACAGATAGAATCCCTTTTCAAAAAACTTAGTTAGAAAAGATACATGCTTTAAGACCCAAAATCACAAAATATGTTTAAGAAAAATATTCCGAGATCTAAAATAGTTAAACTTGTAAAAGGGCCTTGCATGATTATTGAGCTTCTTGTAAAATAGAAAATGACCAGATTAAACCTATAGTTAAGGTGTTAAAAGGTAACTATTAGCATATTTGGACAAAATTATAATATTGTAACTATCAGAGGCAATACCACAATTCACAAGGCAATATCACAAGTCATGGAGTTGTGATTTTACAAACTACCAAAAACTTATCATAGTCAATTAGTTGTTAGGGGGTTAGACACAATATCGTGACTTGATATGCAATACCACGACTTTCAATTCAATACCGTGAGTCTCAAAATTGTAATTTTTCAAATGGTCAAGAACCTACAATAGTTAAAAAACTATTAGTTGTTAAAGGTTAGGCAAAACCATATATTGTCATGCAAAATTTTAATTACTAGCACAATAACATGATTCATGAAGTCACGGTATTACGATCTAATAACAACTAGCCGCAAAGAGACCTTTAGCGGTTAAGTTAGATGGTTAACGTAAAATCATGAATTTTGAGGTAAAACCATAACTACAATATCATGAATACTAGTGATCAACCACAAGTTTCACTTGTGCATGTAAAATTTCAAAATTTTGACACTTGTTCTTATCCAATCAAACTTGAAAGCTTAAAAAAACACCATTTATAATGAAAATGATCAAATTGGGAGTGATAGTCCCACCGTGGTCTCCAAAATGTAGAGTGAAATTTGAGTAATGTGGATTTAAGATCATGCAATTAATCTAAATCTACTCAAAACATCAGACTACCTATTTAAAATCTAGAGCCATCAAGATCAAATACAACTAGATGAATGAGCAATTCAAACCAACATTCTAATCCTAAAGCTAATTTCTATAAACTAAGATTAGATGGATAAAAAGACAAGATGATGAGAGAGAGATTACCTTAGACTTAGAATTTTGACATTAGGACTATTTGATCAAGGATGATGGATTCATGGATTTGGTGTATTTCTTCCTCTTTCCTTTTGGCCATGGAGGAGGGGTTGTTTAAATAGAAGAAAGAGGGAGAAATCAAGGGCTAGAGTTCAAAGTTGGTTTATGAAGATCTACAGTGGAGAATTAAAAGGAATTTAAAATTTTTTGGAAGCCTCTAGATTTAGAGGCTTTGAGAGACAGAGGGTGAGAATAGAGAGGATTCTAAAATTGAAGAATTATAGAATCCTTCTTATGGGTTAATTAGGATCAGACATGGGATTAGATAGAGATCAAGAGGATTATTAGGTACTAAGGGTGTAAGAGAGCTTAGGAGTAGGCTAGTATAGGTGGGTAGGTGGGTCATGGGAATTTAAAATTCCTAAATAATAGATAAGTGGGGATTAGAATAAGATAAGAGATGATTAGGGGAATTAATGAAGAATTGGGATAATACTATGGTTAGTTGATGAGTAATAATAAAAGGGGATATTAGATAAATGATTAGAAAGGAGAATTATTAGGATGGGATTAAAGGGGATAAATTAACTAACTAGAATTGGTGTCGACTAATAGTTTGATATTAGAGACGTTAAATGAAGTGAGCAAATCTAGATGCATACACCCATAATACACTTTAGTGGCTTGTATGGTTGTCGAAATATTTTTTACACTTAGGCAATTAGTTATTTTGTAATACCTTGACCTGAGTTTTGAAATCTATCCAAATAGATGTAGAAGGTGTTAAGACTAGGATTATTTGGATATATAGTGGTAGACTATAAATAAATTATGATATGATTAAGTGTGTCTAAGGATTCTTGTTCAAAGTGAATGTATAACCCTTAAGGTGTTAAAACATTTAGCTGGTTATATATTATTTAGAACAACATGATATACTTATTGTGAAGGGATTTTTATTCTAAACCTTTGGTATGAAGTTGTATTAAAATATTTCTTAGTAGAGTTATATGAGTTTTCTTAACATTATAATTTTCCCTTATATTCTGTAACTATTAAATCACCCTAAAATATATTTTGGAATGGGTGTATGGCAACACACATACAATAAATATATTTAATTTAAATACAAACATAAATACATATACTTTCATAAGCAATAAATACAGTATATTTAATTTAAAGATTTATTGATTTCCCTTAATTTAAATACATATACATATTGACTAATGTTATAATCCGACCAAAAATAAGAATAAATCAAAAAGGGAAATCAATAAATCTTTTTCACCTTATTTGAAATGGTATTGTAAGAATTCAAGCTATCTAAACCTTTGAGCACTAGAGAAAGATTAAAAAACCCTCATTTTCCAACTTATAATATCAATATATAACAAAAATGTCCTCATAAAGTACCTAACATAGAGTGGCAAACAAACATTATAAATTATAATTATTCTCTCAATGGAGTTAGTTGATTGTGATGGTCTTTAAGTATTGTCATTGCACATGTTTTTAATTAACCAGTGACATTTTGATTTTTTTAAGCTAAAATGATGATAGCATTAGAACAAGTGATATATAATTTTTTATGAAAATTGAATGTTTGTATGAATACAATATTTCTATAGAAGCTAATTACGTTAATCATTACATTTTTCATTGTTGTGCTATGAAATTAGTCATTTCAAGGCCAAATATGCATTGTGTGTCTTCTTAAAACTATTTTGATGTAGGAAAATATTCTCAGCAGTTAGGAAGATTTAAAATGTTAAAGTTTACTTTGATTAGATTAAAAAAATTGAATACATTTTTTAAGTTTGATACAAAAGCTGTCACATGGATTAGCATTAAAATAAACTTATTATTTTTATTTCATTTATAGAATCATATTATAGAAGTGTTATGGAAGCTGATAAAAAATCTATGTGTTTGCGATTAGTGTTATAAGAACTCAATATGAGTGTCTCTCACAATATAAATCTTCTTTTTTATAGTCAAATTTGTATAGACCTATCAAAAAATCTAGTTCAACACTAAAAAATAAAGCATATTAAAGTTCACGTGCATTAAATTAGAAAAAAAAACCTTAAATGGTGACATTGATCTTCACTTTTGCCTAACAAATGATCAAATGGTGGATACCTTCACTATAGGCCTTTCAAAACTGTGAATGAGGGGGAGTGTGCATGACAGTGTCACCGCCTAACAATCATGTTGCTCCTCTTCTTCTTTGTATTTCTTCCTTTTTAGAATAGCATTGTAAAAAATTACTCTCTATGTTTTTTATGTGTAAATTTCATATTATGCGAGTTCACTATGAATCTAATAGAGAATTTATAATGGAGGTCCTTATTTTATAAAATGCTCCAAATGTTTGTACACATATATCCATGAGAAATAGTGGGATTTAGACTTAGTATCATGCTAGCCTAAGCCATCACTTTTGGTTTATGGATTATAAAATCTTTTATATAAAAAGGTAATATTGGCATGTGTTCCCACTAAACATTAAGTGGGGGAGTGTTGGAAAATTAATATTTATGGGTTAGATATTTATGTGCACATATTACTCTACAATAAATGACTTAAGGATATTTAAATTATAAAGTAAAAACCATATTTACTAAAATGTTAAAATAAATATAATCATTTAGGAGTATAATTAGTTACATATGAAAAGGTATAACCATATAAGGATATAACCATTCACTTCACTCTATAAAAAATATTTTCTATATCATGGAATGTAGTGACATAATAAACAATTCAATGTAATTAAGTATTGGACAATCAATTCACAAGAATTTATGTCTATAAATCATTTACCATCATATGTGTGAGGTTTTAACTACTTGAGAGTTATTGTGAAGATTTGTGAGAGAAAAGAAGTGAGAAAAAATAGGAGATACTAGATTCTATAATATTTATCAATATAATAGATTTTTCCACATTATATCTATGTATGATAAATATATTGATGTGTTGTTTTTTTATGTAGGCAGTTTTAGTCACCACAACGGTGATTGGGGTCAATTCAACCCATTACACTCTCCCCTTTTATATTTACATATTTTCAATCATTGCAAACCCTGTTAGGATTTTAAATTTTAAAAGGTCATTTTCAGGTCTTCAACACACCTTCAAATGTTAAATATCTAGATTCATACCTAATTATATATGTTGTAAATGATCGTGACTTGAGTTCATTATTTTCATAAAAAAAACAAGAGTGACCATTAAGGGAATATAGTGGTAGTCAATCCTATCCCAAGTTGGATGATCCTATCCTTCATCATTTTCAGTTCCATCTTCTAGGTACTTACAGATCCAATCTCTATTTATTAATTTTATTCTTGTGTTAGCTTCACATAGTCAGATCTAAAATATAAATAGTTAAGCTTTTCATTTCATTTCATAGTTAGTCTTCTTTCAATCAATTTCACTTTATCTAAATTAGTTTTTTACTTTCATTCTACTTATCAAAAGTTCATTTTACAACATTCTATTATATTCTATTCAACTTATCTTAATTAGGGTTAATTCATCTATTAACTCAAATTCTAGATAAAACACTTTCATATCATTAATAATTCCTATATTGACTTCTCTTATAAGTTTTATACATGACATCTTCTATAAACCCTCCAAAGTACACTTATTATTTTTATTTTGATATGTATACATACATACATCAAAGTGGGGCATTAGGTAGATGCCTCATTTTGGTTTGAGGATAGTTTTATTTTTTGAATTCCATTTTTAGAGGGTACTTATATATTTTTAAATTATCAGTTCATGTTAGAATCCTATTGACATATTTTTCTACATTTTGGGCCCTATTTCTTCCATTTCCTTTGGTTTTATTTCCCCTCTTTCTACTCTCCCTTCCTCTTATGTTTTTTTGTTTTATAGGTTTTTTCCATGACTATAATAATATGGTCCTGGGTTGCCAAGAACATATGACTACATTTTTATTTTGTCCACGAATGTACTAAATTATTAGCGCCTTTATTTATAAGCCCTTCCAACCCTTCCTTTGGGTCTCATGTACCTTATGTTACTCTTTTTTTAGTCTTTCATGTGCATTTTGTATTGGATTTCATGCCAATATGATCCTATTTTTAATTTGAGAAGTCTTTAAATATATTTAGGTAAGTTAATGCATATAAAGGAAGGGAAATAAGTTTTTTACATAAGATAAATGTGAGGATTGAATGCTAAGGTCAAGAGTGTTAATATTTTTTTAGTATTTATCAAAAAAGAATAAGTGAAATATTTAAAATAAAATTTTATTCAAAGTCTTCATATTGTATTATGGTACTTTTTATACTAAAAAAAATTTAAAATAAAAAATTTAAAGCTGATATCAATCCACAATACAATAACACCATAAGAGTTATTATATTGTGCACTTACCATCAAATACATCAATTATATTAACCATGGAATGTGCACTTACCTCATTCAATACATCAATTATATGGTGTAATGAATCTATGTTAACTCACTTCATCAGCCCTAAATGCCAACTTTGATATCTCCTTGTTCACCGAGTAGGTATACTAGGCCAATTAGGCCTACTTACCTAATTATTTGTATTTGATGGCCATGAAAACCTATATGAGACCTTAAAATTATATGACTAAGTGAGTTTCAGGTCTAAAACAACATAATATATCATGATATAGGACTTTTTATAAAAAGACGCTTGCAACCTTACCAAATTAGGTGATTAGATCACCTTCTCCTTCATATCTACATATTGGTTGTATGAAGGAGATATATTTGAATATTTGCACACTAAGTATTTTAAAATATATAAAAATAAACAACATTATAAACTCAATATGCTCTTCTAGGAAGCTAATCACAACATCGGTTGTATAATTATTGAATGCCTATGCTTTAGTCCAATAGGTGTAATAATTAGTTTTCATCAAGATGAAATTGTGATGAAAGGTAAGGAGGGTCTATGTCAGGACACTTATGATGTTTTTAAATATGTTACTTGTGAGTAACATTTGAATCAATCAAGAATAGTTTATAATTGTTTGACATTTTTTTTTTGTGATGCTTATAATGATGTTTTTAATTATCTATGTATCATGATTCTGCCTTTACCGATTTGGTAAAATATTCGGTCATAGTGATGATAGAATGATGTCGTTGTAAATAATGGGGGTTAATTTGACCAATAAGGTCTAGACCCCATTGTGAGAAGAACTATGGCTTGGTGTGTGATGTAATTTGGTGTGTTGTTGACATTTGATGCACTTTTTCACATAAACATAATAATCTTGGTTAAGGGTGGGCATGTTGTTGACTTGATGGCTTTCTTGTCTTTTTATGAAGCAAGAACATGTCCTCCTTCTTCTTGAGTATTGAAAGACTCTTCTTATTGTAACATCGATTGTATAATTATTGAATGCCTATGCTTCAATCCAATATGTGTAATAATTAGTTTTCATCAAGATGAAATTGTGTATAGATCAAAATTTTAAATTGAATGCTAAAAATCAAGAGTGATAATATTTTTTTAGTATTTATCAAAAAAAAATAAGTGAAATATTTATAATAAAATTTTATTCAAAGTCTTCATATTGTATTGTGGCACTTTTTATACTAGCAAAAATTCAAAATTAAAATTTGAGACTTGCATCCAAAATTACTTGTTGAAATGCATTGAAGTTATATTTTAACTTTTCCAAAAACATAATATTATTGTTTTCTAACATTTCCAAGAACATTAGCTTCATAAAGGGATAACATAAGTCTCTCAATAACTCTTATAGTTATGGTTTTGAAAAGTGTTTTATTAGAGTTTTATGATTGCAGAAATAAAGTCAAAAAAATCAATTTTGACATGCAATTTTTTTCAAGAAATAAATTCAAAAGAATCAATTTTAACATACAACTTCTTTCAATACATAAATATTTTTTTGTTTCTTTAAGTAATACAGAGATCATAATCTTCCTCAAAATCATAAGCATTATTATTTTAAAACCCATTTACAATATTAATATTCAAAGAAACATCATTTAAAATGGATTTTTTCCCCTAAAAATAACATTAAATACATTTTCAAATTTTATTTTCTTTTTCAAACTAACTTAAAGGTAAGCCCAAAAAAATCAATGAAAATACAATGAATTTTTTAAACCAAAGAGAGACCAAAATGTTTTAACATCTTCAAAAATACAGCTCTCATTGAACATACCTATTGTGTATAGGTAACCACTGGCAAAAATGGTAACAGCTCTCCCGGAAATATATCGAAATTCTAATTTAATGAACAATATGGTTTGATTACTATAGGATTGAATATAGATGAAAACAATGCTTAACCACAAATATGTATTCACATATGCTTCCTCACAGCCCATATTCAACCTCAATTCATCTTGATCTGTATAATCCATTCACCTTGAGAACCATGTTCACACTAAATCCAATTTATAAACAGTCGTCTTCAATGCCTCAAACACACTACATTATGAGAAGATTAGTTAATTGCATTTTGGTTGCAGAGGTTATTCACATTTCGCAATAAAAAAATTCATGGCAGACAAAAGGAATGTGGAGAGATTTGCCGGTGTTGTTGCAGCAAGCGTCAGCTCCTACATTTTAGTTTAAGAAGATCATTACAACAGATCCACCCTCCATAAACCCAGGCTTAATCCCAAATAGCGATACAATTAAAATGATTCAACATATACATCAACATTTGCTATAAGTTATAATTAACATAGTTTTTAAAATTAAAGTGTGATGGGTTTTTTAGTTTCTTAACATGCGGACGTGAGCTGAAGGTTTTTATGGCGACAGTCAACCAATCTACGCGCTAGACCCAACATGCTATCTCGTTAGGGCACCTCGATTAGTCAAAGTTACGAGAGACATTTTTGTTGTCAAATGATTTTTTTTTAGAGAAAACTGTGTGACGTTTTGAATTTCCACGTATTTCGGATCCATTTCTGTGATCATTGATTACAGAGGTGGATCTAAAATACATGGAGATTCAAAACGTCACATAGTTTTCTCCCAAAAATAATCATTTGTTATTGTATAAATTGTGAAAAAATAAAATCTTTGATTTTATTGTCTTTTATTTTAAAATTAAAATTAGAAGATTAAAATAAGTTAATAATAATATTTTTGTCAAAAAATTGTTGGTTTGTTGGTGAAGTTGTTTGGTTTATAAAAAACTTACCAAAAATCAATTATTATTGAATGTAAAGATTAGATATCATAAAGAAAGAAACCAAGTTTAATTCTCAAATAAATATTGACGGAATGAAACCTCTCAATCCTTAATCAATTTTTAGAAAAAAAAAAAACATCACCTAAATATGAACCACCAAATCCCTTTATCCCATAGACATTGCATGTGAAAAGCCGCCTTCCTTTTATTCTGTGCTCTCTTGTTAGTTGTACATGTCAATCAATTAATAAAACAAAAACACAAATCTAATGTTGGTGGGAATTAGAAATTTATATAAAGAAATTGTGCTTAAAAAAAAGGTTAAGAACACAATCTTCTCAATAATCTTTTACATCATAAACCTTTAAAAAATTTATTATCAATTTTGGTTGATGAAAATATGATCATTCAATAAACAATTCAATTCTCACCATCATAAATCTTTAAAAAATGATATAAATCTTAACACTACAAGAAGCTGAGTCAATCTATTCTTTTTCTTTTACTTCAAAATTCATTTTTTTTCTATTATAGATTGTAGTAATACCTACAGTGTGTGTACAACCAAAAGCATATCATAGCCTTCTATTAGTTCATGTTCCACAGTCTTTCGTTCCTCTTTTAAAACATCTTCGGTCATTTTATGGAATCATCAGCTCCCCCTAATTTACATCATAACATTATTAAATTTTTTTTTTTAAAAAAAATCATTAACAATGGCAAAAACAATACTAGTAATCACCTTCATCTAATTGAATTTTATTTTATGTTTATAACTCTTCACATACTTAAGGCTTTCGCAATTTAACATCTCCTTTGAAAATCTATTATTATTATTATTATTATTATTATTATTATTATTATTATTATTATTATAATAATAATAATAATAATAATAAACCTGATATACTATTCATTTAATCATTTAGGTTAATGGATATATAAACTCTTTCTATGTTTATGAGGAAAACATTTCAATGTATGCAACTTAAAAAAAAAAATAAGAGCCATTAAATGAATAGTATCTCAGGTTTTTTATTATAATAATAATAATAAAAAACCTGAGATACTATTCATTTAATGGCTCTTATTTTTTTTTTTAAGTTGCATACATTGAAATGTTTTCCTCATAAACATAGAAAGAGTTTATATATCCATTAACCTAAATGAATAGAAGTTTTCAAATAGAAGTTTTACATCTATTGTATACACCAAAACCGAAACCTGCCTACAAAAACATAGACTAATTTTATATGTGGTTTTCGTTCTCCACGCAAAAATAAATTCAATCTGCAACTGCAACTGCAACTCATCATGTAATTAAATATACAAAAATTGAAATTAAAATTAAAGAAAAATGTATTAAAATCAAACACTGATATATCTGATAATACAATTAATGTTAATTCAGGAATATTATACACAAGATACTTCAAAGGAAAATATATGAATTACAATATGCTTGCTCTAAAAATAGAAAAATCAATCGCTTCAACATTGTTGAGGGCAGCAGCATCAGCAGGAGGCAAAAGGGCTTCTAAAAGGGTTCGAATTACACAATCAGATTCCCAATAAATGTGGAACCTAAGCGTATTGTATATGCAATGCTTGGATTATTAAGAACTTCATTGGATTCCTGAAACGACAGAATTTTAGAATCGTAAACCAATGATACAACATTTTAACAAACTACATAGAAATTGTATTTTAAGACCAGATCTGTGACTCTTCGTTGTCGAGAAGCCGGGGAAGATTGAGATTGATGACAACTGACGAGGAATCCCAATCACTCTGAACGCTTCGCCTCTCGAGTTCCTCCACCTTCTTCATACAACATGTCTGCGTACTGCCAGAATCGAATCCAAACAAGAAAATCTGTTTACAAGCAGAAGTGTTTGAAGGATTTAGAGCGGTAAAGGAAGCGTTAGGCTCCTTTACGCGCTTCATCGTATAGCAGGCATCCAATTCTGATGGATTGAACCCGCAGAAAAATAGAGTAAATAAAGCAAATGAACAGATATATACAACAAAACAAATACAGAATAGTTTAACTTGCATTAATCTTTGCCAAATGTGTTAAGACTTTTAAATCTCTATGCCAGTTAAGCTGCGCTATTCTCCTATTCAATCATTTTCTGCATACAAAATAGCGGAGCTTCGCTGCTTGTATTTTGCCTTCATACACATATATTGAAAAACAGAGTATATGATATATTGATTTTTATAAAACAGAGCCATTGGTAGCGGAGTCGGGAAGACTCTAGACGCACCTAGAAAAAGAGAAAAACATTTAATGAGTTTGTTGATCGTAGGAAGATGACGTGAGAACAGCATCAAGGAAATGAAAATATTTTAATGCAAACCGGCGAAGTTGAGTTGTGGTAGGGGAGATTAAATGCAAGTAAGCCGGGTGTCCACGTCCACCAATACTCTCCCTTAATCTTCAGTGTCATGTATATCAGTTATCCCTATGCTTTTTTGAAGATACTCAAACGTGTTTTTTACAAGTGGCTTTGTAAAGATGTTTACAAGTTGTTCTTCAACCGTGCAAAATTTAAGATATATATCACTATTGTTCACTAATTCATGAATGAAATGATATCTAGTATTAATATGCTTGTTGTGTTTATGAAAAACATGGTTTTTGGACAATTCTATAGTCGAGTTGTTGTCACAACATATTTTTGAAGGTTCTTCTTGAGTATGCCTCAAATCTGATAGTACTCTTCTCATCCAAACTGTTTGGCAAGTCGTTGATGTGGCTACAACATATTCCACTTCAGTGGATGAAAGTGTAACAATTAGTTGTTTCTTTGATGCCCGAGAGATAGCTCCCGATCCAAGTTGAAAATATACTCGGAAGTATTTTTTCTATTATCCATGCTACCTCCCCAATCGCTATCCGTATAACCAACAACTTGAAATCCTCTGATGGTGTATACATGATCCCAAAACTCTTTGTTCTAGCTATATATCTTAATATTGTTTTTCCAACTTTTCAATGAGACTCTTTTGGATTATCCATGAATCTTGAGATAATACTAACTCCATACATAATGTCTAGACTTGTGATGGTTAGATACATGAGGCTGCCAACTAATCTCTTGAATAAAGTTGCATCAACACTTGAACTGTTGTCCTTCTTGCTAAGTTTTAAACCCATTACAACCGGTGTAGGCATTGAATTAACATTCAACATCTTGAACTTTTTCAACAAATCATTAGCATACTTTGATTGACATATGAAAATCCCTTGCTTGGATTGACTTACTTCTATGCCAAGAAAATATCTCATAAGCCCCAAATCAGTCATCTTAAATTTAGTTTTCATGGCTACCTTAAATAATTTGATTGACAAGTTTCTGATAAAAATCAAGTCATCCACATGTAAACATACATCAAGATTTGTCCTTCATCATTTACTTTGACATATAAAGTTGGTTCATTGCCACACTTGCTAAACCCATTGTTCACAAAATACAAATTTATTCTACTATACCAAGCTCTAGGATCTTTCTTCAATCCATATAAGACTTTTTTAGCTTGTAGATCTTATGGTCTTTTCCTTAAACTTCATTACCAATGGGCTATTTTATATAAACTTTCTCTTCTAAAAAGCCATTTAAGAATGTTGATTTGGCATCTATTTGATAAACCTTCCAACTGTTTTGAGTTGCAATAGATAACACCATTCTAACAGTGTCTAGTCTTGTTACAAGGGCAAATGTTTTGTTGTAATCTATTCCTGGTTGTTGTGTGAAGCCCTTAGCTACTAGTCTTGCTTTATGTTTCTCAGCTTTTCCATTTGCATTAAACTTTTTTTTGTAAATTCATTTTACTCCAATCACATCCTTTCCTTTATGAAGTTCTACAAGAACCCAAGTTTGATTCTTTTCAATTGATTGAATTTATTCATCCATAGCTACAATCCAATTGTCATCTTTAATTTCATCCTCAAAATAAATTGGATCAGTGTGTGTTAGGAATGCAAAATTAGAACATAAATCCATATTTTCAGCTTCTTGTGACTCATCATAAATCTCCTTTAGACTATAGCACTTCTTTGAAGTGTTTATTGACCATGATCTCAATTATGCAAGTGTTGGATTAGATGATTCAGCGTTGTTATTACTAGTTGGAGCAGATGGATTTGGAGTGGTAGGTGCCTTAGAAGGCATTATAGGAACATTTGCTTGTGTAGTAGGATTCACACTTGAATTTCATTGTCCTCAATCTCATGTGGAAAATTCACTGCAATTGTAGTTGTTTTGTCAATGCTTTCATCCCATACTTCTTCAACAAATTCTACATCACCAATTATTATTACGTTCTTTGTAATTGGATTGTATAATTTTTATGCTTTGGATTCTTCACTATACCTTACAAAAATGCACTTTTTGCCTCTATCATCTAACTTCTTTCTCAATTCTTAAGGTATCAAGGAGTATGCTACACATCCAAAGACTCTCAAATGTGAGACACTATGTTTCTTCTTGCTCCATACTTCTTGTGGTATCTTATTTATCACTGCTTTTGTTGGACACCTATTTAAAATGTATATTACACATAAAACTAATTCAGCCCAATATTCATTTGGTAAATACTTAGCTTTTATCATGCTTTGTGCCATTTCCATAATTGTTCTATTTTTTCTTTCTGTTATTCCATTTTGTTGAGGTGTATATCTTGTTGTGAATTTTTTTCTTATTCCATTTGCCTTGCAAAAATTTAGAAAATCATTTGATATGTATTCACCACCTCGATCGGTACTTAGTATTATAATATCCACTTTCTTTTTCAACTTTTGCCTTGAACTCTTTAAAAATATCAAACACATATGATTTGTATTTTACGAAATAAACCCAAGTTTTGTGGCTGAAATCATTAGTAGCTACTAAAAAATATAAATTTTTAATTATGGATGACATTTGCATTCGTCCACAAAGGTCTAAATGAACTATTTCAAGTGGATGCCTTGCCTTATAAGATTTCCTAGTTGGCTTTTTTTTGTCTATTTTGTGTTAATGCCCAAAATTGCACTAAAGCAATTGAGCCCTTGTTAAGCATAGATGCCTAATTTGTTTAGTCTACTTTCTATTTCAAGTGTTCATCAGAGGTCAAGCATCCTTTTGATTTGATCTTTACTAGCCTTTGTTCTATCAAAATTTCAGTTGAATTCATGTCTGAGCACCTTAAGACCCTTGTTCCTATTGCCCTGGCTTAAGCCCTTTGATTTAAATTCAAATTGGTGGGAGCAATTTAAGCAAGAATGCTTTTCATATGTTGTGGACTTATTTTAAATTTTATACCAAGGTTTGGTCATGTTTATTTACATGACCAAACCTTACTCTAAAATTCATGTTTGGTCCCTTTTTATTCCCTGTGACCCTTGGTCCCTTTTTATCTATTAACGTGGTCTAAATAATGTTTGGTCCCTTTGTTGTAAACTGAGTTCAAAGTCCTATCCTAAAGCCTATGTCGTATTTATTTATGCACCTAATAACCTTAGGCTAAGTCTTTGTATTAAGTTCTTTATTCCCTGAACTCTGACTCAATCGTTTTCATGATAATCTTGAGCCAATCACAACTGACCTTGTAGATCAAAATCCAACAATGCGCATTCACTTGGGTAGAGATGTCGAATGGCGTGGGAGCAATGTTGAAATTTCAAAAGTTTCAAGAGCCCCACAAGAGTGACAAGTGTCACCATCTCGATGGGCTGCCTAATGACCCAATGATAAGTGGGGGTCAACAAGTCAAAGAACTTCTAGAAGAACATGAAGAGGACAAGTGTCAAACTCTCAGTGAGTGACCAAGCAAATAAATGGTTTACAATTGATTGTGCATCCAGTAGATCAACAATGCAAATGAGATCTAAATTTTCACAGGGTCTAGTTCAAATGTGGTAGTGACATGTGTCACAACCATAATGAGCTAAATATAGATCAAAGGCTAGCTTTTGATCCATGTAAATAAGATCAACAGTGTGAGACAAGGATGGACTTTTCAACAAAGCTCAAAACAAACGTAGAAGTGACAAGTGTCAAGCTCGTGTTGCACACTTAAAGCTTGAGCATGTTCCCATCGATCAATGGTATGCAACTAAGCATAAACCTTTCAATCGATGGGGCATATTAATTCAAGGTTTCAATGGAGCCCATAGTGAATGTGGAGATGACATGTGTCATAATTGTGTTAGACAGAATAGTAAGCAACCAATGACGGTCCACCCTTTGGATTAAGATCTAACGATGCACATTCCTTTGAATGGAACAAGATTTAATGGCATGATATTTATTTAAAAAACTAACTACAAAAAGAACCAATCACACTCAAGTCCTCAAATCATGATCCGACAAAGCATGTGCACTCTCCCAAACAAGATCTAATGGTGCGAGATTAATGTGGACTTTTTAACAAAGCCTATAATGAATATGGGACTACCACATGGCAAAAACATGCTAGCTTGATAGAGACTGACTATGAAAAGTGAAGGAAGCCTACTTAAATGCCAAATGGCATGATCTCTAATGCCAAGTGCAAACATCAACCAATAACGTTCGACTGGCCAGATCTATATCGGTAGTCCATGGTAAGGGTTAGGGCTAAGGACTTTAAAAAAGGGATCAATGGTGCATATTTGATAAAGTTCTAAGATGGCACAAGAATGTGACACATATCTGGATTGAGCCAGTTAAGCGGCTTAGTCACTTTTGATCCCCACAAGTGCCTAGTTGGATCTGATGTGGAGTGCCATGTAAACTTTGCCCTGGGAGCTAAAATTGGTAGTTCCTTCATGGACAAACAAGAAATCACAATGCAAAAGAGGGTCTGTGGGCCATTCCAAAGCATGTTTTCAATGATGGTCATGGATCATTTTTTGCCTTTGTCATAGCTTGAGCATTCCAATGCAGCCATCATTGCAAGAGCAGGTTGTTCCATGGCGTGCATGAGGAAGGACAGTTATCCAGGAGGTTCCAGCTATGCAAGCAAATGGTTAAGGGCATCTTCAAATAGTTACACATAAAAACAAATTTTGTTCAGCCTCCACCACAATAATTTCACCTTTTAGATCATGTAAAAAGTCATTTCCAATCAAGAAATCAAAGGAGTTTGTTTCAAATATTCATCATTCTTTGTAGAGGTAGTTAGAGCAATGACCTTTTCTTGTAAATGGATGAAGATTTCAAGCTTGAAAAGGAATATTTTATAGAAGGGAGCATCTTGGCAGAATTGGGAGGGTTGTTATGCATTTTTACAAATTGCAACTCAGAATCCTAGATTTGAAATGGGTTAAAAAATGTATAGATAAAGGGCTTCTCCTCTATTCAAAGGGTTGGTTGTTGTTGGTTGTTCATTTTCTCTAAGTCTAGGTTCTGAAAATAATTTTGGGATCAACTGTTGTGTGTAGATTTTGTCTCCCTTGCTAAGGTGGTGGCAAGTATACATACATTAGTAAGCTTTGAGAGCATGTTTATGTCTCCCTTGTCAAAAGAGCAAACTCACCATACTTGTCCCCATGGTAACATTCTGAAAAATTGATGTCTATAATATTTTCTTGCAAAGTTAATAGAAAATATTTGTGGTTCTTACTATTTCCTTTTGATGAAGTGAAATAATTTATTCTAAAAATATTGTTGACTGGATATTTAGCTCCATGCTTACTAATGGGTGTCATTTTAAGCATAGATTTGAACTATAAAACCCTTTTCTTATTTTAGAATATGTTGTTGAATAACTTGGTAGGGGACCCTAGGCTTATGGATACAATGGGAAAGAGTATGTGAGATTCTAATTTCAATTTTTCTAGGGTTTCAGAATCATTTGAGTATTTGCATTTCAATGGCACCAATGACTGCAAATTACTTCTGGTAGTTCCCACTAGCTTGAATTTGAGTTTTTTATGCATCTTTACAAATAATAATGTCATGAATACTGTAAGATACCCTATTGTTTGAAAACCACCAGCACAACACACCATTTCTTACAATTATCTAACTGTCCTACCCTATCTTACCCTGTAACTAATACACCCTTTACATATTATAAGTGTTATTTTCCCTGCAGATGCATAAAATCTTGCCTATATAACATGTGTTTGCATTTTGTGCTTTGAAGCACAGTGTTGCAATTTTTCATTTGAACCCTATTATTGAAGATTATATAAAATGAGGATTGCAATCATATAGCCATGTATCTTTAGTAGCTTGTATGTGATCTAGAGCATTTGTTCATTATATGTGACAACCCTTCTTGAGTGGAGTGTGTAAGTTTGGTTGTGCCCTAGTCACATTTGTGTTCCATTGTGCCAATAATCCCCATGGAGGTTGAATTGTAGAATCGATCCATGTGAGCAAGCTACCCCAAAGGTCCTTTCACCTTAGTTCAGGCAGAGCTAGAAGTATCAGGGAGTTGACCATACCTTTTGTTGATGCCTCTTAGTGATTTTCTTTATTCGGTTCATTCTTGATGTCAAACCCTTCCTTGGCTATAATGACATGTCATTGGGTTTTTTCAAATTAATTTTCCATTTTCTTCAAGTGTGCAAGGTTGAATGAAAGAGGTGTACAACTAGGAACCAACATGTTGTTGGCACCATTATTGGGGATTAAGACATTGAATCTTAGCACTTGTGTGTCTGGGGACTCTTGCAAAGAGCAATTGTCATTTTTCAAGTTCTCTTCCTATCTTTGCAATGTTCTGACTCTCTTTGGTATGTCAATGTCACACGCTACTAGCACCATTGTTGGGGATAGAAAATACACCCATGACATGTGTGTTGTTGAGGACTCTTACATAAAGATAGAGTTGTTGTTTATATTTAGGAACTATTGATATTGCAAGTTGGAAGGTATCTTTCCCCTTTTGAACATAATTCTAAAAATTTTAGTGTCTTTGCTTTCTATCTCAATAAGCTTCAACAAGTTTAATTTTAGCATGTATCATAGTAGTTTGTCAACTATTATATTATAGAAGTTTGATTCTAGTGGTGACTCCAATCTTATCATTTGGTTTCAAGTAAGATCAATGCCTAGTTTGAATATCTTTTTTAACCTTCATCTTTGAGTATTTTCTTATTTGCAAAGCTAGAAGGATTAAGATCATCCTTCAAAGGTGACTCGTCCAAACAACTTGTCCCACCCCTAAGTTACATCAAAGATAAAGAAGATAAGTTTGGAATCCCATTGAAGAGCATAGTGCAGCTACAAAATATTTCTTGGACTGTCAAAATTTTGATAATCTTGAACATTTTGTTGATATCCCCATTGTTGAGGACTATCATAGCTCTCCTAGCAACTCTGAAACTTATAGTCCAATTTATTAACTGGCTCCTTCTCAACTAGTTGAATCCCCTCCTAGGTGTGAACCATAAAATCAACCTCATTCACCCCCTCACATGTATTTGCCATTATTTCTTGAACCTCCCATTAAACCAATCATGAGGCATAGGAACCAAGATGAGATGAACTTCTTGCATTCCACATTCCTGGATTTAGACCTATCAATTTTGAGGACATGGAAGGTTATCCAAATGAAGTAAGGAACCACCTTCCAAAATTTCAAGTAAAAAATGTAATGAGTGGTGATCAACACTTGAAGGCTTTTCATAATATCATTGAAGATTATGAGGTTGAGCATGAGGATGTGTGCATTAAGTTGTTTTTGCATACACTGGAAGAAGATTCTTGTGAGTGGTTCAACTCTCTTCCTTATGGGTGTATTGATTCATGGCAAGAGATGAAGAATGTGTTCAGAATTCAATATGGTGATATAATTGATCTGAGATTCCCTTTTTCTAAATTTGAAAACATCAAAAAGAACCCAAACGAGTGTGTTCAGGACTTCAATGCATGGCTCAACAAAACTATGATGAAAATGCCCAAAAATATCATACCCAACGATACAATGTGCTTGATAAAGTATTGGGATGCCTTTGACAAGAAGGCTCGTACTACTTAAGGGATAAGGCTTCTACAAGCTTGCAATTGGAATTGAATATGGATATTTAAATTGAAAATAACATAAAGGTTTTGGGAAAGTCTATGAACAAATGGGTTAATGTAAATTTGGTCAATCCAAAAAAGACACAGTCCATAAAGATAGCCAACCTTGAGGAGACTATTAAAACTTTGGCCTCTACTATCAAATAAATGTCATAGGGATCCCTCATGTGTCTTCCAGTCAAGAGAGGGATCCAAATATAAATCAAGCACAAGGAAGGCCTGCTTTTCACCATCGAGATAGTGATAGAGAGAAGAGGCCTACATGAGATTAAAAAAATAGAAATAAATCAAAACAAATAGATTGGGAAAGAAGTGTTTAATCTATTAAATGTCAAGGTGAATGTGGTGGGTTATGACATTTATATTGATTGGCATGATAAGTGTTTCTTTTCACATCCTCCATGTGATATAACTGAACCAACTGACAAAGATGTGGATGAACCTGAGTCTATTTCATTCGATGATGAGATTATGATGTTAAATTATCAGAGTCCCCAAATCAAGATCTCTACCTCCACAAAATTGTTGAGTGCTACCATTGTTGATTATTTTTGGAGTGAAGTACAAAATATATGCATCCCAACTTGTGAATTTACTTGTGATGTTAATATGGCATAATTTTATGAATTGCCCATTCATGATTTTGATTCTTTTAAATCAATGATGATTAAGAAGTATGATGGGGGAATTCCATTAGTTAAAGATATGTAGCTACTAATTAATGTAGTATTTACCCAAAAAAATGAATACTACTTGAGAAGTAGGGAACTAGATGCTACCCCTCAAGTCACTACACTTGTAAATCCAAGGGCAGGGGATGCAAGTAAGGAAGCTAAAAAAACTAAAAAAGTTCTTAATACTTCCAAACCTGTACCCATTTTACAAGTTGTTAAGCCTAAAGGTGTTCTCACTAAAAATAAAGTACCTTTGTTATCTAGTATTCCTAAGGCTATGAATGATGTTAAACAAAATATGTCTTTGAAGGCTACTACTAAACTTGAAAATCCACCCCATCCTACTCCACTTCAGACCTTATGTGATTGCATTCCATATGAAGGTGTTGTTATCCTTCTACCAAATACTCATCTTATTGAGTATAGTATATATGATATGGCCTATGTTGAGCCAACTGAAAATCACCATGCCATTATTGAATTATTAAGAATACTTGAGCATAGGAAGAGAACATTTGAGTACTTGGAATTTGGTGAGAAGTTAGTTGTAAATAAAATTTATTTACCCCAAGCACCCCTATCAAGTGATGGAGAACTTGAAGAATTTGTTGAACCTACTCTGAAAGTGTATTTGAGGACTGCCTTGGTAGAAAGTTAGTTGAATGTGGACCCATTTTGTACAACTCTCTTGCTCAATGGTTTGATTATTCATAATTGTATGTTTTATTCCGATGCTTCTTCTAATGTGATGCCCTTGGGTGTCCTAAATGAGCTCAAGGTGAGTATTACATCAATGTGTTATGCCATGGACTCATGATAAGTTCTAGTTATTGGACAAGTCAAGGGGTTGGTAGTATAGTTGGCAGTGCATCCAAGCAAGTATTTGAATATGGATGTGGTAGTTATAGACTTCCCATCTAAGTGGAGGATGTTGTAATGAAAATGGGTTTCTAGCATGGGTGGAAGTGTATAGATGGACTTGTCTTATACCACCATTCCATTGGAGGGTAAGATGGACAAAATTCATAGAGAGATGAAGATGTTACATGCCATTGAAGATCTGAAGCATATTCTAAATGAAGTACTCTACTTAGATGTTGATTTGGGCAGCTTTGTGGGGAATATTGACATTGTTGAATATCCTGCTACTCTTGATGTTGAACCTGATAGTGAAAGAGTAGTTTGGAGGATGTGGTTTGACGGAGCTTACTCTAATCTTGTAAATGGAGATGGGGTTGTATTTTATGCCCCTAATGGTAAATTTTTTAAATTTTATTTTCAGTTGTCATTTGGGTGCATGAATAATATTTTTGAGTATTAGGCACTTTTGTTTGGTTTAAGGATTGCCAGCGAACATGGAATTACAAGTTTGATTGTCAAGGGTGATTAGGAGCTAGTGGTTAAGCAAGTTTTTAATGCTTATGCAACCAAAAATAAAAGGTTTAAATAATATCATAATGTTGTTGGGGATTTTCTTGAATTATTTGATGCATTCAACATTTTTTATCATGATAGGAGTTTCAACGAAGAGGCTAACAAACTTGAAAGGTTAGGTGCTCAATATGATATTTCAAATATGAGCCCTCATTGTTAGTATCAGGTGGAGGTGCTTGTTAGGTCTTAAGTCCCATACAATATTCATAATTAACAGGTGTTTGATGATGATGATCATATCAAAAGGTTTCTAAATTATGAAGTTGAGTTCCATGATTAGATCATAGACTTGGAATCCATGGTTCAGGTTTATGATGGAAAGAAAATCTTGTTTGTAAAGGATATTATTTAGCTGAAGACAAACACGCTCCATAGAGGATTGGTAAGTTTAGAAGCATCTTTTGATGGAGTGGATAGATTCAAGACTCGAGACTCATTTATTTCAAAGGATGTTACTGAGTATAATTTGGGTTCTCATGAGAATCCAAGGAAGGTTTGGTTGGGTACTCACCTAAGTGCAGCTGAGAACCAAGCTTACATGCAACTACTAAGAAAGTACCAAGATTGTTTAGCATGGTCTTATTGTAAGTTGAAATCATATAGGGAAGACTTGTTCCAACATGTCATCCCATTACAACTGAATAGAAATCTTTTCAAGTAGAAACAAATACCTATTAACCCCATCTTGGCCACTAAGATATGGGATGAGTTAAAGAAGCTAAGTGATGGTGGTATCATTCAACCCATCAAGTATTCATCATAGGGTACAAACTTAGTCCCTATGAGAAATAAAAATGGTGATATCCACTTATGTGTACATTTTTGAAATTTGAATAACGCTTCTTTAAAATATAAGTATCCCCTACCCAATATGGAAAACATATTGCAAAGTATAACAGGATCAGAGATGTTATCCATATTAGACAGTTTCTTAGGATATAACTAGGTTGTGGTGAAGGAATCTGAGAGACCCAAGATTACATTTACCACACCTTAGGGCATGTATGTATATATGAGGATGAGTTTTGGATTAATGAATATCAGTGCAATGTTTTAACAGCCTATGGATGTTGCCTTTGTAGGGATGATTAATAACGTTATAGTTGTGTATCATGATGATATCATTATGTACTCTAATACTAGAGAAAAACATGTGGAACATCTAGAGAAAGTGTTGATCAGATGAAGGGAGTTTGGAATTTTTCTTAATCCAAAGAAATGTCACTTTAGATTATTAAAGACTAAGTTGTTGGGACATATAGTGTCCAAGGATGGTGTCATGATTAACCCCAAGAGGGTAGAATCCATTGACAAAGTACCTATCCCACAGTCCAAAAAGGGAATCCAGTCCTTCTTTGGACAAATTAATTTCATAAGGAGGTTTGTGTCTAACTTTTCAGAGATTACTCTACTTATTAATTCCATGCTAAAGAAGGACTAGACCATCAAATGGGAGGAGAAAGTCATGCATGCATTCAATGACATCAAAGGAGATCTAAAGTTTGTCCCTATTTTAGCCAACCCTAATTACACTAAGTCATTTCAGATATTCTCTTTTGTATCATATAATATTGTCACTATCATCTTATTGCAAAAGAATGAAGATGATCATGAGCACCCAATATCTTTATTTAGCAAATCTATACAAGGTGTTGAATTAAATTACACCATCATGAAAAAATAAGCATTCACTCTCTTGAAGGCTATTAAAGCATTAAGACCTTATATTTTGAGTTTAAGGATTATTGTTTATGTCCCAAATACCATGGTAAAGGACATCTTGACTCAGATTAAAGTCTCTAGCAAGAGATACAAGTGGGTCAACAAGTTTAAAGAGTATGACATGGATATTCATACTACCAAGTGAGTACGAGGGATGGGTCTAGCCAAGCTCATGGTTGAGACCAATTTTCAAGCCATTGAGGTAAATACTTCTATTTTCAATGTTGATGATTCCTTGAGTCAATTTAACATATCTCCATGGTATAAAGACATTGTCTATTACTTGCAAAATCTAAATTATCGCAGTAACTTGGACAAGAATTAAAGGAATCTAAATTTTGTTACCCAAAATTACCTCTTGAATGAAAATGGACTTGCATGGAAGAATCTGGATGGCGTTCTCTTAAGATGCATGTTAGAAGAACAAATTGCCGACCTAATTAAAGACTTCCAGGTTGGAGTATGTGGTGGCCATTTTTCACCTAAAGTTACAGCTCATAAAATTTTGAGGTTTGGATATTGGTGTCCATCACTATTTAAAGATGTTCAAAAAGTCAAAAAAATGTGAAAAAAATTGGCGCTTTACTGGGAGGATGAAAGCTTCAAGTTCTCTTCCCTTACAGTTTGTGATGATTGAAGGCCCATTTAGAAAATGGGGAATGGATTTCATTGGAAAAATTGTTGATTCTTCAAGTGATGGACATATATGGATACTAGTTTCAACTGACTACTTCATCAAATGGGTTGAATCAGTACCTACAAAGAAGGCTACACACCAGGTGGTTAACAATTTTTTTTTAAATCAGATTATGTATAGCTTTGGTGTGCCTATCAAAGTTATTATTGATAATTCCATGAGTTTCAAAGCTAAACCTTTAGTGGAATTATGTAAAAAGTATGAGATTGAATTGACCTATGCTTCTAATTACAACCGTCAAAGAAATGGGCAAGTAGAATCCAGTAACAAGAACTTGCTCAAAATCATTAGATGAGCATTGGAAGAAAATAAGAAGTGGGGTGAATAGCTGAAATTTACTTTATGGGTTGACAGGATCATGCCCAAGAGAGTTATAGGCAAAATCCCTTTTGAGTTTATCTATGGAGCCCAAGCAGTTTTGTCTATGAATTTATAGTTTCCAACCTATCAACTCATGTAATAACTAGAAGATGATTATCAAATCAACCACTATGAATGTAAGATGAACCAAATTATTTAGCTTGATGAAATTAGAAGACAAGCTCATGAGAGACCTCAAGTTCAAGGGAAAGCTAAAGGAGATATTTGATAGGAAGGTCACTCTAAGAACCTTCCAAGTAGGTGATCTAGTTTTACTTTAAGATAGTAGAAATGAGGAGAAAGTCAAGCATGGAAAATTTGATGCCTTGTGGATGGGTCTCTATTCCATTGACTACTGAATTAGGGAACACACTTTCTTTTTAAGAGACCTATATGGTGAAATATTAGAGTTGCCAATCAATGACAGGCATCTGAAATACTTCCTAGATTGAGTCTACAACTATGTACATAATTGTATAATGTATAGTCTTATTATTTTATTGGTTTATTTTCCCTTTTCTTTGGAATTTGATTGTATAGTTTCATTTCATGTTTTTTTGTTGTGTGTTCATTTTTAGATCCTCCTAATCTATTTTTGTCAATTTGTCATGTTTTGTTGAGCCTTCATGATTCTCTGTTGATATAAATTGACTAAGTGTTGACTATGTGACCCAATGGATTGACACCTAGTTTTACATTCTAGGTTTTTTTTCACACCCATAGGGGGTATACATCCCCAGGAAAAATCTAGTGTTAGTTCCCAAAATTGCACTGAAGAAATTGAGCCCTTTTTAAGCATAGATGCCTAATTTATTTATCCCACTTCCCATTTCAAGTGTTCATCAAAGGTCAAGTATATTATTAATTTTATCTTTACTAGCCTTTGGTCTGTCAAAAGCTGAGTTGAATTCATGTCTAAGCACCTTAAGACCCTTGTTCCAGTTGCCCTAGCTTAAGCCTTTTGATTTAAATTCAAATTGGTGGGAGAAATTTAAGTGGGAATGCTTTTAATATTCTATGGACTTATTTTAAATTTTATATTAAAGTTTGGTCATGTTTATTTACATGACCAAACCTTAGTCTAAAATTCATGTTTGATCCCTTTTTATTTCCCATGGTCCTTGGTCCCTTTTTATCTATTAGCATTGACTAAATAATGCTTGGTCCCTTTATTGTAAACTTAGCTAAAAGTCATATCCTAAAGCCTATGTCATATTTGTTTATGCACCAAAGAACCTTTGGCTAATTCTTTGTATTAAGTTCTTTATTCTCTAAACTCTGAATTAATCATATTCATGATAATCTTGAGCCAATCATAATCAACCTTGCAGATCACAATCTAATGATCCACGTTTACCCAGGCGAAGATGATCAAATGGCATGTGAGAAATATTGAAATGTCAAAAGTTCTAAGATCCTCATGAGAGTGAAAGGTATCACCATCTCGACAAGTTGCCTAATGATCCAATGGAAAATGGGGGTCAACAATTCAAATAACTTCTAGAGGAACATGAAGAGGACAAGTGTCAAACTCTCGATGAGTGACCAACTAAATCAATGGTTCACATTCGATTCTACATCTAACAAATTATTGACATGAATAAGAGTTGACTTTTCATAGAGTCCAAGTCAAACATGGTAGTGACATGTGTCAAAATTATGATGAGCTAAATATAGATCAAAATTCAGCATTCGATCCATGTAAATAATATAAACGGTGCAAGATGAGGGTGGACTTTTTAACAGAGCTCAAAGAAAATGTAGAAGTAAAAATTGTTGAGCTTGTGGTGCATAGTTAAAGCTCAAGCATATTCCCATCAATCAATGGTATGTGGCTAAGTGTACACCTTTTAATTGATGAGGTGTTTGAAGTTAAGGTTTCAATGGAGCTTGAAGTGAACATGGAGATGACATGCATCATAATTGCATTAGATAGAACAATGAGTAGTCAATGGTGGTTCACCCTTTGGATTGAGATCTGATGATGTGTGTTCATCTAGATAGAGTAAGATCCAATGGTGTGAGATCCATTTTTTTGTAAACTAATTGTAAAGGGAACTAATCACATTTGAGTCCTTTAATCATGATCCGATGGAGTACATGTTCTCTCCAAAAAATATATGATAGTACAAGATCGATGTGGACTTTTCAAACAATCCTAGATTGAATATGGGATCACCACATGGAAAAAGTGCACTATCCTGATAAAGACTAACTGTGCAAAGTTTAGGAACCTTGCAAAGCTACCAAATGGCATGATCTTAGATGCCAAGTGCAAACATCAACTAATAACATATGACTGGTCAGATCTAGATTGACAATCCATGGTAAGGGTCAAGGTTAAGGACTCTAAAAAAGGGATTGGTGGTTGTATTTGATAAAGCTCCAAGATGGCATGAGAACATGACATGTGTCTAAATTGAGCCAGTTAAGTAGCTTAGTCCCTTTTGAGCCCCACAAGTGCCTATTTGGATCTAATGTGGAGCACCACGTAAACTTTGGCCTAGGTGCTAAAATTAATGTTTCCTTCATGGACGAGTAAGAAATAAAAATAGAAAAAAGCTCTGTGGGCTATTCTAGAGCATGTTTTTAATGATGGCCAAAGATCATTTTCTACCTCTACCATAGCTCAAGCAATCCAATGCACTGATCATTACAAGAGGAGGTTGTTTCATGGTGTGCATAAGAGGAAGGGTAGTTGTCTAGGAGGTTCCAATGATGCAAGCAAATTGATAAGGGCATCTTCAGATAGTTACATATGAGGAAAAAATTTGTTTAATCTCCACCGTAAGAATTTCACCTTTTAGATCATGTAAAAAGGCATATCCAATCAATAAATCAAAGGTATTTATTACAAATCTTCATCATTCTTTGTAGAGGCAGTTAGAGCAATGATTTTTTTTACAAATGGATGATGATTTTAGGCATGACAAGGAATATTTTCTAGCTGGAAGCATCTTGGCAGAATTAGGAGGATTTTTATATAATTTTTCAAATTTCAACTCAGAATCATGGATTTGAAATGGGTAAAAAAATGTATAAGTAGAGGTCTTCTCCTCTATTCAAAGGGTTGGTTGTTGTTGGTTACTTATTTTCTCTATGTCTAGGTTCTACAAAAAAAATTGGTATCAACTACTATGTGTAGATCTTGTCTCCCTTACTAAGGTTGTTACAAGTGTACAACCATTAGCAATATTTGAGAGCATGTTTATGTCTCCTTTGTAAAAATAGCAAACTCACCATGCTTGTTCTCATGACAATATTTTGAAAAATTGATGTATGTAATATTTTCTTGCAAAGTTAATGAAAAATATTTTTGGTTATTACTATTTCCTTTTGATGAAGTATAGTAATGTATTTTAATAATATTTTTGATTGGATATTTAGCTCTATGCTTACTAATGGTTGTCATTTTAATCATAGATCTAAAATATAAAACACTTTTCTACACTATTTTAGAATATATTGTTGAATAACTTGTTAGGGCACCTTAGGTTTATGGATTTAATGAGAAAAAGTATGTGAGATTCTAGTTTCAATGTATATTTCTAGGGTTTTAGAATTATTTGAGTATTGTTTCAATGACATTAATGACTGTAAATTACTCCTGGTAGTTCCCACTAGCTTGCATTTGATTTTTTTTGCATCTTTATAAAGAATAATGTCATGAATACTATAGGATACCCTATTGTTTGAAAACCACTAGCACACCACATCCTTTTTTACTATTATCTAACTATCCTACCCTAAAAATAATACACCCTTTACATATTATACATGTTATATGCCCTAAAAATGCATAAAATATTGCCTATATAACATGTGATTGAATTTTGTGCTTTGAAGCATAGTGCTACAGCTTTCCATTTGACCCTGGTTGTTGAAGATTCTATAAAATGAGGATTGAATTCATATACCCATCCATCTTCATTAGCTTGTATGTGATCTAGAACATTTATTCATTCCATGTGACAACCCTTCCTAGGTGGATTATGTAAGTTTGGTTGTGCCCTGGTCACATTTGTGTTTCCTTGTCCCAATAATCCCCATGGAGGTTAAATTTCATAATCTCTCCATGTGAGCAAACTACCCCATAGGTCCTCTCACCTTGGTTTAGGTAGAGACATAAGTAGCAAGGATATGACCATACCCTTTATCAATACCTCTTGGTCATTTTTTCCATTCAGTCCATTCTTGATGTCAAACCATTCCCTGGTTATAATGACATATCATCAAGTTTTTTCATCTTAGTTTGTCATTTTATTCAAGTGTGTGAAGCTAAATGAAAGAGATGTATAACTAGGAACCAACATATCGCTTTGCTAGTATGCAACTCTCATATATTTTTTTAAGTGGATTTATTGGTGGAAATCTATATACCATTCTCTTTCTATATAATAGCTACAAACCTCTAAAGTTTAGATGTCCATATCTCAAGTGCCATAACCAAGATTGATCCTTGCATGAACTTTTAAATGTTACTTCAGCAATTGTTCACAATCCTTGAGGTCCTAAACATTTTTTCTTTGGATATTAAGAGGAAACATTATATTCCTCATCAATTCAACTTTTGAAATTAGCCTATTGTTGGGTTTCTTGTCCAAAATCACACATTCACCATTCTCAAAGTATATCCTATACCCTTTTTACACCAATTGACTAATGCTTATTAAATTGTGTTGTAATCCAGAAACATAGTATACATTAGGGATATGTATTTTTCACCTTGTTTTGTTCTTATGTTAATTTATCCTTTCCCCATGACTGATACTTTGTGATCATTTCCCAACTTTACTTCTAATTTTATTGAATCATCTATTATTGAAAACAACTCCTTACTTCCACTCATATGATTGATACACCCACTATCTAAGAACAATACTTCTTTTGAGATTTCTTATGCAACATAACATGTTATCAACATTGTGTTTTGTTCACTAGTGTTGGGCTGGTTTTCATTTGTAAAATTTGCCTTTTCTTTATTCATATCATATTGCATTTTTTTACATTCAGATGCAAAATTTCTAAATATTTTATAATAATGACATTGGATGTTGGATTTATCATACCTTTCTCCTTGATTATGGCTATGAAAATGGTTGTTGGCTCTTCCTCTTGATGGTGTGAAAGATGTATCTAGTCTTGATGTTGGTCTGATTTTAAATTGATTAGATTATTTACCTCTTCTTGATGAAAAATGACATGTACCTTTACTGTAATTTGATCTCCCTCTTATTCTATTGACTAAAAGCTTAGTTTTGTATGCATTTTCCAATGAAGATGCCCCTGAATGGTTTAACCTTTGCTCATGTGACAATAGTTACCCTATTAATTTATTAATAGATAACTGAGATAAATCCTTAGATTCTTCAATGGCCACTACTATTGAATCAAATTTTACAGGCAAGATTCTAAGAACTTTTTCGACAACCTTCTGGTCTTCTATACTCTCACCCTGAGTTCTTATTTGATTTATAGTGCCCATTACATGTGCAAAAAATGATTCTATATTCTCTGATTATTTCATATTAATATTCTCAAAATCCCTTCTAAGTATTTGTAATTTAGTATTTTTAACTTTGCTTGTACCTTGGTATGTTATTTGCAGGCTTTTTTAGGTTTGTTTTGCCCCTGTAGCAATTGTAACCCTTGGAAATATTGATTCCTCCATGGTTTGATAAATAAAAAATAATGCTTTGGTGTCCTTTTACTTATTATCCTTGACTAGGTCCTTCTCTGCTTATGACAAATCTTTATATGCTTGTTGGTTTGTTGGTTTAGGGAACCCATTTTTCACTAAACCCCAAACACCTTATGAACAGAACAAGGTTTTCATTTTTAAACTCCAAAATCATAAATTTTCCCATTAAATATTGGTATGTGGGTTTGATATATTCTAATAATTATTCCTACCATGGATTTTCCAAAAAAACCAATCTCCTTCTATTTGCTTTCAGCTGAGAATTTATTTATTGGAAATATCTGCCTTGCCTCAAAGTTTTTATGAGTAGCTTCTATTGGAATGAACTGCTATAGCCTCTCCTTAGAATGATGATATATGATTATGTTTCACCCTTTATCTAACCCAAATATCTCAATGGTTTTCTATCTACCAGCTCTGATACCAGTTTAATGGATTGAACCCACAAAAAATAGAGTAAATAAAAAAATGAACACATAGACACAACAAAAAAAATACATAATAGTTTAACTTGCATTAATCATTTCCAAATGTGTTACATAATTTTAAATATCTATGCTATTTAAGTTGTGTTTTTCTCCTATTCAATCATTTTTTGCATATAAAATAGCATAGCTTTGTTGCTTGTATTTTGACTTCATACACATATATTGAAAAATAAAGTATATGATATATTGATTTTTAGAAAATAGAGCAATTGGTAGCGTAGTCAGGAAGACTCTAGATGTAACTATAAAGAGAGAGAGAAACATTTAATGATTTAAGTGATCATAGGAAGATGATTTGAGAACAACAGGAAGGAAATGAAAATATTTTAATGCAAACTGGTGAAGGTAAGCTGATTCATGGCAGGGGAGATTAAATATAGTTGTGTTGGATGTCCATGTCTACCGACTAATTCTACATCACTAATTTGGTTGCTAATGAGGAAGAATATGTAAAATTAGTTTTGAATTGGATCCTTTAAAAATACTAAAAGAAACATCATAATCCTAGGCAACTACCTCAGTAGTATTGAAAGTGTCGAGCCAAACTCTCTTTCTTTGGAGTACCTTAACTAGTAGTAGTGTTCATATTTTTGGTTGATATATCTACAAGGCCCAATAAATCTATCAAAGTCAGGTTCTCATGGTAGAAATGACATCTATTAATACCATGTTAAGACAAACAACAATGGTTAAGGCAAATGACAATAGTTAAGCGAAATGATAATGGTTAACCAAAAAGCTAGTTGTGAAATAAAATGTTATTATCCATTGAACATTGATTTGTTACATGTACACCGTTCCCCTATTTAAAGAGTATGCCAAAAAAAAAATTCCATTATAGTATTATTTTTCTACTTGTGTAGGAGCTCGTATCCATTCTCTAATCACCATTGATTCTAGAATCGCAAGCTATAGAAGCATCCATGGGTAGCTACATTGAATTGCATTGTCTTCATTGTTGAATCCTCAAATCTTAAGCATGATGTTGGTTTGTCATCTTAGAAGGGCATATCGTAACTAGATTGCATAATAAATTTAGGTTTATTTTATGTTGACTATATTATTGAGTGCATGAAAGAATTAATGATTAGTTAGGGCAAAATCATTCATGCAACACATAGTTTATTTAATAGTTTGTGTAATTGGAATATGATACATATAATTCAATGAAAACATATAAATTCAATGCATAATAATTATTGGATATGCTACACAAAGTAATTTTAACTCTATAATTTTGTGTTCTAGCTTTATCTTGTAAAGGAATTTGAATGTTTGGAAATTTGACTCTTGTTGTGTACATTTAGTCAAGTATAGTTATAACCACCATCAGCATGAGCTTAGTAACAGAATATGTATGCACATTTAATCATAGAACATGTTAATATACTAAAATTATTCCAAAATAATCATACCATCAAGGGTTGAATTAGTTAACAATATAATTAATGCCTTATTGTAAGAGGTAGAGTATAGTAGTGTGAGTCCTATTGGAAGTAATAACTAGCATTTAATGAATTCTATGTAGCATATCCTAATTAAAAAAACATGCAAAATAAATTATGTATTCAATGAATGGCTATGCCCTCACTAATCATTAGTTCCTTTAGACATGCAACAATACAATCAACATAATACTCCCCAGTTCTTTAGTGATAATTATCTTAATATGAAGGATGAACTTGCAAAACACTTATGCTCATTTTTAATGATAACTCAATCAAGATAATAATAGAAGGGTCATGGAAAACCATTAAATGTATTATTTATTTCTTGAACCCCTTGATGGTATGCCTATTTGGGAATGATTTTAGGATCTTACCCCATTCTATGTTTAAACATGCATCTATCTTTTGTGACTCATCTATTCCATTAAATGGTGATATGAATAGATGTTTCTAATTTTCAATTTACTACTGCTAATGGAAATACTATCATAGGTGGTGGATATCTTAGTACTATGTTTCTCTCTATGTGTTATGTTTCTCTTAACTTAGTATTCAATATTAATCTTTCTTGCGGGGTTGTAAACCACTTATCAAGTTAATAATAGGAGGATTATGGAAACCCATTGACTGTATTGTTGACTACTTTAACGTAATTGTATATTTATTTAGGAATGATTTTATGCTCAAGGGTTGGATATTTAACAATGCAGACAATGATTATGTGTTGAATGAATGATTATGTGTTGGATGATTAGGGATACATGTGGCTCAAACAAAGGATAGATAAATATGGAAATAGGCTCTAGGATAGGTCTAGGGCTAACCCATGGATAGGTGATCTCAAGCTTCACTCTTAGCACTCAAGTGTCACTTCTAGGTGATTACATTTGCCTTCCTTTATTCTATAAATTCAATAAAGTAAAATGCCTATGATAAAGGAAAAAGAAGCATACCTGGACTTACCTAAGAGGTGAAGCCTGTGAAGTTGGGTCTAAGTATGTGAATTATGCTCTAATGTGTGTTTTGCAAGTGAAACATGGATATATTAGTCCTTACTTAGGAGATATCAAAATAAAATAAAAAATTGAGTAAATAAGTAAATGTGAGTAAAACTAAGTAAAGGGATAAGAGAGAGAGGAAAGGAATGAATACATCAAGCACTAGGTATGCAAACCAATACATAAACTTGGTGATAACTTGTGTGTCATGTGTATATTGATCAATCGATGAATAATTTGGGCTTAGATAATGCCTTACTAAATCCTCATGTGTGAGTGGATCAAAAATTCAATCCGGTTTTGAATCCATCATTTCCCACCTCTTCTTGGTATAACATGGCCTGTAAATAGCTTAGATTGGACTGATGTTGTCTAGACCTCCTATGTAGGTGGATCAAGAACTTAAGTAGACTTTGAAACCATAATTTTATACCCATGTGTAGTAGATGCATCTGAAAGTAAAACTAGACATGATGTAACTAGAAATGTCTAAATAGAAATGCCAGATCTATAGCCCCTCAGGTATATTAGGTGGCTCTGAACCACTCAGGAATTCCAACCACTACAAATGGAGTAAGGCATGAAAATGGTGTGTAACTTGGAATATTATGTATAATGTATACAATATAGAGAATTACATAGAATTTTTCATTCCATCTGATCAACTAGTGTGTAAGTGAGCATACAGATATAATATGTTGCACATATGCCCCCAAATTTTATATCTGAGCATATGGATTCTAGACTAAGTTTTACTAATATATATTTATGTATTTGAACTATAAATGTGAATGGTCATGCCATACATTATGCCCCCAATCCGATCAAATTGGTATGAATCTAAGATAAACGGGTATGAATTTGAACTAAACTAAGTAAAATTAGTAAATTTGTAATTTCACCTATGCAAACCTAGACTATACTTAATGTAATTTTTTTCGATAATCTAATTTTTTTTGAAGTTGAGGCTATTAGATAGTAGTACCATATCTTAGATAGTATCACCATGTGGTACTAGTATCCCAATTTGGGTGTTATTTCTATCTATTATGATTTTTGTGCAAATGTACTCATCTCTATGTCACTATTTTCTTATTGTGTTTACTTGAGTCTAATTTTTGTAATATGATCCTATGTGTTAAAAATGTACTATGACTACATTATAGGACTAACAAACCCATGTGAATACCCTCTCTTTTTAATGGATTTGTTTAACCTATGAAATAATTATCCTCAAAATAAAAACCTCTACAAGATGTGTGTTATTTGAAGCATATATGATATTGTTTTATTATTTTTCAGAAACTAGGGTCTAGTTTCTAAACAATAAAAGTTCTGAAGTAAAGGGGAAGAATGTAATTAAATATAGTAAATTATAGATTTATATCAATTTAATCAAATCAATTTCATGGGGAAAGAAGTAAACTTATTTGGAAAAATAGACTGAGACAAATGATTCAAGGGTTGAAAATTATTTGCAAGACTGGGAAGATGTTAGGAACCTAGAACTATCTTTCATTCAATGAAAGGATAGGATCACTAAAATAAGATACCATGGGGTCCAGTGTTGTTGTCCTTTTATGCTGCTATTATCCAAACTACTCATGGAGAACTAATTTTTTTGAGTTTTGTCTGTTATCTCTATTTGATCCTGTCTATGAAGTTTTGGAGGTTGAATATCGATAGAGATCCTTATAGAGATATTTTAATCTCTAAAAACTTAGGTATATCTACACACATAAAAATAAAAAAAAAATCAAAAGCAAAAGAGAAAAAAACTCAGTTAAGGGAAGTATGATTGCACAATTTGAAATCCCCGTTGTCCTAATCGCTACCTATATTAACCCTCAAGCTGGGGTCTCAGATCTAATGTAGTTATCCCTTAGGGAACATTCATAATCAACTTGTATGATAGATACAAGAATTAACTTTCACCTAGGACCTTCCTTGATCAATTATGCAATCTATGTGTGATGCATAATGTTGAGCTATATTATTGATTGATTTTTAATTATGTATTGTGCCAAAGTAGTAAGTGCCAGATATAAAATGTGTTTTGAAGTCATTTATATAAGAGCTTCATTGTTCTAAATTTGGGAACATTATTCTCATTTGATCAACATTATAAAGATGAAAAAAATTAAGGATGAAGATAAGGAGGGATTGGGACTCGTTAAGCAAGGAACCCCGACCATTGGGACTCAAAATTCCATTGGACAGGAGTATTGAAAATGGACACCCTACGGTCCAATGCTATATTCCAATCCCAGCCCTCATATATTATAATCCAAGGACCCTAGGGGATGGAATTAGCATGAGAAATCTGACATGGTTGAGGTGGATTGACTATTTGAAAAGCTTGGGATGATTGGGAATAAGCAAAAAGATGACTCAAAGCAAGAAATAAGACCAAGATAAGTGAAATAAAAGACATGGATAATGTGAATAAGGCTCATGTTCTCTAGTCAGAGTCTCCTATGAAAGGACTATGAAAAGACATGATATGTGTGGTTACTTGACCAATTTAGGGTGTATACATTTGCCCCTGTTTTATTCTAGTGATGCAATGAAATGAAGAACTAGAGTAAAAGAAAGAAGAAGAAAGTGCGTACCTTAACCTACCTACATGGAGATAAATGTGCTTCAAAAGGGTCCAACTCACTTCCTAACCAGGGAAGTGGATGGAGATACAAATAGTGCTTGGAGAAAGAAAGAATCCCTGAAATGGATGCCCCTTATATTGAATCTAGAAGTTGAATCCATGTAACATGGAGGAGGAGGGCAATGCTTTCCCCCTACATAAATCTGATTGAAGATGAGGAATGCTCAAAGGCCCAAAACTAATGTCTATCCTCTATCTTACATAAAATCATGTAATCTATAATGTGTGTATAAATTTTACATGTTTTGAAGAGCAAAATATATCATGCCCCCACTCTAAATATCTGAACTAGAAGTAAGAAATGCTCAGAAGCCCAAAACCAATATCTATCCTCTATCCCACACAAACTTATGTAGTTTGGGTTTATATATAATATAATAGACCAACTATTGTAGACCACCATATGGTATAACCTGGTGACAACCTAGGTATAGCTAGGTGTAATATGAAACTTTGGTCAATGTGTGAGAAGAAAAAGCCATGTCTTTCCATTACATCTATATAATCCCGAGTGATGAAGAACATGAACATTTGTGTTATGCCCCCAAATATGGTATGTGAGTGATGTGTATGTATAATCTAGTGATCTATATAACCACATGTGATATGACTTATTATGCCATGTCTTATGTGTAAAACTAAAGATCAAAACATTGTGCTCTGCACTATGCCTATAATCTGCTATCTGGTCATGTAATTGTGTCAGTTGTATGAAGCTGTATGTGTGAGACATGTAGTAAGGTACATGACCCCAAATATGGTATCTGAGTCTAAATCTATATCAAAGTCATTGTGAATCCATATAATTTGAACCATTATATCTAAATATTATGTGTATCTATAAGCTAAAATCACTATGGATCCATAGGATCTGAACCACTGTATCTGAATAGTCTATGTATCTATAAATTGAAGGTATATCCCCTTGAATGTCTTGAGTAATGCTGAGTGACCCCTATAATTTGAATCACTATATATTTTGATTAATCTAAGTTAAATCTAATAATCTGAATATTAGAGGTGTAAGAACCATGGTGTATTCACCTATGAGAGTGGATGGGCATGTTGGGTAGGTGGAGAAATAGGCATAGTAAGAATGATGCCCCCTTTTAGGGAGAGGGACAAAATTTGTGATAGATGAGGTCAAGCTAAAAGTGATGACTAGTGGAATTAGTAGAAACAATTTTGGCTTGTTATGAATAGCTCGAGAGTTTGTTTAATTGATTAGATGAAGTTTTTGAAAATGGAACAAGTTTTGACTGGTGATAATCAAGGTGTGTGCTTGAGTATAAAATAAATATAGAGATGTGCATGTTGTAGTAGGAAAATTAAGTATTAAGAGAGTGAGGCTTGCATTATGTCAAAGGTATCATTATCATGATTCTGTGGAAGAAAATGGTTTGAAAAATGGAGTTACAAGGTTCAATTTATGATCAAAATAGTATTTTATTTTGATTGAGAAAGTTGGGTAATATAGGGAAATGGATTGATTCTCGATTCATTTATGTATTAACTAGGTTAAGATTTGGATCTATGAAGTAGGAGATATTCTGAGGAGATGTGCACCTACCATGACCCGATTCAAGTAGTTGGCAGCCTAGGTTGAGGCTAGTGGTGATGTTAGCCTAGTGAGTAAGCTTAATGCTTAATTTTTGTCTATTTTGAATCCTATTTTGGTACTTTTTGAGCTATTTAAAGTGTCCTAGGAAAATTTTCACTAGTTCCAACACTCTTTTCATACATCCAACACTCTTTTTTAGGTTCTAACACTCCTATCCAACATTGTTGTCTTGTACCCAATGTTGTTGTCCTATGGCTAGGATTTTTTGAGATGTTGCTTGATTTATTGTTGTTGTTTTTGCTTGGCCAGTGATTTGGCATTGTGGATTGATATATATGATGTTTCTAGAGTTTACAAGGTGAGGTATGTATGAGAGAGCTCTACAGGGGCCATGTGATGGAGACATTAAGGCTATTACCATTGTCTACTAAAGAGAGAGAGTTGTCATGGATAGGGTCAGTTTGGGCCATGTTTGTAACCTAGGCATAGTGCAGTGGGATAGGTATTTGATTAATGCCTTATGTGAGAAGTGGAATGGAGATACATGTACTTTCTATCTTCCTATAGGGGAGATTACTGTGACTCTAGAGGATGTGTATCACATTTTGCATTTGTTGGTTAGTGGGTGACATGTGACATTGTAGGGTGACATAGGTGCTAATGTCATTGATTATGTGTCCTTTTATTTTACTAGTTTTCCCTCAAGTATACATTAGAGAGGGAATGATAGTGATGTATTATTATTAGTTATTATGCATTTTAGTGTTTCATGGTTGTGGAAGTGGTTGGCTATTGTGTTAGCCTTGTTTATGGCTGTATATGGGAGTGGAGTGTCAATTGCATATATGATGCATAGGATTATGCACAGTGTGGATGTATATGGAACTATGTTCTTATGGGTTATGACTATGATTTCCAACCTATACATGGATCTTTATAGGTTTACATAAGAGGCATTTAATGGTGGTGTGAGTCACCTTTTTATATTGTTGGGATTATGAACACATAGCAGTTGTGCGATCGATAAGATTACATAAGCTAGAATGGGCACCTCTATGGCCATTTGGGGAGTGGTGAATGAGTATATTGGCTATCTAGTATCCTAGGATAAATCATTATAGATGATTTTTAGATAGATTGGTGGCTCATAATATCATATGGAGGCCGTATAGAGGATTTCCTTGGTGGGCAAATGATGGAGTGAAGTTACAATATATGAGGGTTAATTATTGGATACATGACTATTGGGTTACATTATAAAAGCGATTTTAGTATGAGCACATGACTAGAAATTTTTGGGTACCACAAGATGTGCCCTCAATAGCATGGGTGTGGGTGAGGAGTGCATGAGCACCAACGAGGGTAGGAGCTCATGTGAGGCCTACTAAGGCTGAGCTAGCACCATTACCTTTGGATGTGTGGGACATGGCTATAGATATTCCTGATGTAAATGATGTTAGATGTATAAATGCATAAACCACATGGTTGGATAGGGATTGGTGGGCTCCATTATATCCCACTGATGGAGGGGATGCTCTTGGGTATGAGGATCTTGAGCCGATCTAGATAATGGGAGGTAAATAGTGATTATATTTGAATTATGTATAAATTTATGATTTAGTTTGATTTTAAAGTGTATATTTAATGTAGTATTGTAATTTGTGTGTACGTGGAGTGGGAGGTGCTCAAGATGAAGCATAGGCTAGGGCAGGAAGTGGAGATGATGAATACTGGGAGACCATAATTGAGTTGGCACTTTGAGAGCTCACATCGTATGTACCTAATGATGTAGTGGAGGAGGGTTTGATAAAATGAGCAATAGTTATAGCCAGTGTTTATGCTCATTTATTTAATAGGTCTGATATATAGCTACATATGTTAGGGTAGTGGGAGAGAGAGATGAGCTGAGGGTTGAGTTGGATAGGCATAGGATACCCCCACCTAATATTGGATCGATGAGTATGAGGATTATGAATGAGTACATGGATCTTCAGAGGTGATATGTGAAGTTGTGTGAGGAACATGATTGGCTATTAGAGTGAGAGAGTCATCGCAAGAAGCATGCAATAACTTGAGGAGGTGTGGGGTCATTGAGTTTAAGGTCTGATTGTGGGACTAGGTCTGGAGGAGAGAGTAAGACTTAGAGTGAGGGCTTGAAGTTCATTCATGATTGATTGTATTTGATTTGATGTATATGTTTTGAAATTTTTTTGTATATATATATATATGGATACTCATTTTTATTTCAACTCATGTGTATTGTGTTATGGGATTTTGGAATATATTGGTATATTAATTTGTAAATGGTTGATGTAAAAATAGTCATTTTGACATTGATGTTGAGGTTTCATATGTTTTGGTAAAATATTTTTTGGGATGTGATTTGATTTGTAATTATATGTGAGCAAAAGATCTGTTGGTTTTGTAATTGGTAAATTATTTTGATAAAGCGAATTGGTTTAACATTGAAAAAATAGGATATTGGTAAGGTCAGGATTTGGATGATTTGGTTTGGCTAGGGATGTTAGTTATTATTATAAGTGGATGTAAGATAGCATTATGTGCATATCACTTCCCTGAGAATGGCTCAAGAATACAAAGGTTATCCCTTTGGATCCATCGTTGCCCTGGTAAGTGAAGCTATGAATTGATACCAGTATGAATGGGTGTTATATCACTTTGTGCTATATCACTATTTGAACCATGATGGCCAACTGAACAAGTGACCATACTACTCATGTTGTGTAGGAACATGTTTTGTATATGATATTGTTGATGGTGCACTAATTGTAGTTGTACATGGAGACTCTACCAAATGTAACTTTACTAGATGTGTAACTAAAATTGTGTGCTATGAAGAAGGCTCATCTATCTGTAATCGTATTAGATTGTTGTGTGAAATAACACCTTGTAGCCTCAATTGTGATGCATATGACTAAGCAATAAATCTTTCTAGAAATGTAACCTATGATGGGGGCTCATCTAATCTCAATCATAGTAGGTTGCTACATGAAATGGGTCCTTGAAAGCTCAATCATAGTGAATATCTCTCTAGAGCAGTACTCTATGATGTGGGTTCTTTTAGTCTTAATCATAGCATGTTACTACATGAGATAGGACCCAAAAGAATTGACTATAGTGAATATATCTTTGGAACAGTACTCTACTGCAGTGCCTATGACTGTGTTGGATATTTATATAGAATTGCACTATGTAGTCCTCTGATTACAAGGATATATGTATGATGCTCTTGTTGTACCAGTTTTCAAACCTTTTGAATAGGTGGAATAAGAGATCTCTTATGAGGCTCTGTCCTAGAAGCTTCATTACTCTCATGATGAGTAACTAATGATTCTAGTGAAGGAATGTCCTAGGATAACTCAGCCATGGAGGAATGAGGTCTAGGAATCTATGATGGAGGAGAACCTGATGCCACCTATGTGAATGTTATGATGCCATTATCAACACACATCTGTTAATGCAATCCCTAAGTCCATAATAATTATTATCTTTGTGTCCATGGATATGATGATAGCTACAAAAGGGACAATGTGGCTATCTATATAAGAGATGTGGATCTTGTTGATGAGTAGAAGGTAATGTGATCAACCTCCTATCTAGTAGTGTTGATAATATGACACATGGTTCATCCCGCTCTGAATCAAACTATAATGGTGCCTTGGTGTTATTCTCTATAGTGCATACTATAGGTTGTGCTTTGGAAATTTTCTCTTTATTCTTAATTGGTTGTTTTTCTAGGTGTGGTCGCCTATCTTTTTTAGGATATGGTGGATGATGAGTGTTAAGAGCTGTAGATGGATTAATGTTGTGAAATCTAAAGTAATATGATCAACTAAATCTGACTCAATCAATCCTAATTTATTCTCTAGGGATAGAACTATATAACATAAGTGCCTAAAAGAGGGCTCTATCTAATATAATATATGTTCTAGGAGTGCTTGATGAATCCCCTCAATAAAGATATGTTGAATTTTTAAATATGTTGGTTTATAGATCAATCTTAACATGTGAGTCTTTAATCATAAGATATAATCACTAACTAGTTCTAATGTAATGTGGCAAGTTTCTCATATGTAACATGAGGGCCTATGTTTTCTATGTAATATCTAATAAACACCTCCTCTAAGTCATCATATATGTGAAAGAAGCCAATGGGGAGTAGATGAAGGAACAAATTATGTGTTTTCCCCACTAATGTCTACTAGAACAACTTTAGTATAATCAAAGGACTCACATGAGATTGCAAAGCCTTTTGAAAATCTTGAAGGTGTATGAATGGATCTCTAGTTCCATCAAAGTGAGGCAATGATGGTATCTTTAAATGCTTAGGAAATGAAGCTTTTATAAATGTCCTTAAAAGAGGGTTACCATGTAAATCATTGGCATCCATCCAAGACTTATAATCCTTGTTTTCCAAGGTAAGGTGATGTGCTTGGTGTTGTAATTCACCAACTGCATGTACCAAAGAAATAATCTCCTGGGATGGTATATTAGCATCTTGAAGTGGTTTGATTAATCATTGAATTTGATCATTAATTTCAGCCATTGGAATGCTACATTTAACAATTGGATCATAGAGAGGGGGTGTGCTCACTTGAACCTTTGGAGGAATGGTAACTTGGACCTTAGTAGAGGGATGTGGGCTACTATTCTTTTTTGGTGAAGAGTGATAAATAGGTGCTACTCTAGTAGGGGGTGGCTTGGGAGATTCATTGGTATCTTTATGTTTTAGTGAATCACATTCTAATTGAGTATAATATGTGATGTTATTATTGACATGTGCATTATTTGCAATAGAATCATGCCTAGAAGTAGAAACAACATTTGGTAGTGCATTATGTTTGAGAAGAGTGAGAGAAGAGTTAGAAACATGAGATGCATTTTCTTCTTCACTATGTACATAAGAATCATCATTATTCCATGCATTATCATAATCAAAATTTTGTTCATAGTCACTCTCATTTTCATATTCATTTGCATGTTCACTATCATACTCATTATCACTAGGGAGGGGTGTAAGAGAAGAATTTAATTATTTTCCAATATGCAATAAATTATCATGTGAAATTGGAATATTATGTGCATCTATGTTATCCATGGATGGAGTGTATGCATTATTTTCATTTGCAATATGAGAAGTCAGAGAAAGAGAGTTATCATTTAGGCATTCTTTTGATAAAGTAGAGTTAAGAGCATGAGATGGATCATTTGAACTATGCATTGGAATTTTGATTCTATTGTGTTTATATTATTGTAATTTGAACATAGAAGTAACAAAAGAGAGAGAGAGAGAGAGAGAGAGAGAGAGAGAGAGAGAGAGAGAGAGAGAGAGAGAGAGAGAGAGAGAGAGAGAGAGATTAGGTTCACATGGAAGCAAATTATCACCAATAAGAAGTTCACTTGGAAGTGCATGATTAATTTGTTCATTTTGTACATTGTGCATACGAGAATGAGGTGAAAAGTACCTTTTTCATTTATCAAAATTATTTTCTTTAGAAGAGGGAATAAAAGAGATAGGTTTGAGAGAAGAAGATGCATATACTTTTTATTCACTATCACTTTCACATGTATCATCATATTCCTCATTACAATAATAGTAATTATCTTCATTGTAAATGAAATAATTTTTCACATTTTTAGATAATGTACAGTTTTGCAAATTTGTCCATTCATTGTCATAATTAAGAGAAAAATTTAGAAATTGATTTATGGGATGAGAGGGAAGAAGTGCCTTAGTGGCCATTTTATTTCTTTCACCAAAGAGAATATGTAAAATTTCTATTAAGCAAATAAATGAAATAATAACTACTAACATAGAGATTTTGAAAATATTTTGACACTCCAAATAATTTGTAAAAATTACAAAATATTTTTCTAAAAATTGTAAGGAAGGAAGGCTTTGGATTTGAGTACCTTATTTAGAAATCTAGGGTTTTGGGTTGGGGTTTTAGAATTTTTGAAAATTATTGTTATAATTTAAATTCTAAAATAAATTTGAATAATATAAATGCACAACATATTATACAAATATCAAAAATTTAAAATTTAATTTTTGCATAAAATAACTACTAACATAGAGATTTTGAAAAAAAAATTGACACTCCAAATAATTTGTAAAAATTTCAAAAAAATTATCTAAAAATTGTAAGGAAGATTTGGGGTTTGAGGACCTAGTTTGGAAATCTAGGGTTTTGGGTTGGGGTTTTATAATTTTAAAAAATTATTTCTAAAATTTAAATTCTAAAATAAATTTGAATAAAATAAATACACAAAAAATTATATAAAAATCAAAAATTTGAAATTGAATTTTTGCACAAAAATGTGAAAGAAAAACCCTAAGAGTACCGAGGGTTTTAGATTTATTCGAAGTAAGTTAGGTTCACCAAATATTTTATTATTAAATTGAAAATCCAAATAATTTGTAAAAATTTCAAAAAAAAATATCTAAAAATTGTAAGGAAGATTTGGGGTTTGAGGACCTAGTTTGGAAATCTAAGGTTTTGGGTTGGGGTTTTAGAATTTTTGAAAGTTATTACTAAAATTTAAATTCTAAAATAAATTTGAATAAAATAAATACAAAAAAATTTATAAAAAAATCATAAATTTGAAATTGAATTTTTGCACAAAAATATGAAAGAAAAACCCTAAGGGTACCAAGGGTTTTAGATTTATTCGAAGTAAGTTAGGTTCACCAAATGTTTTATTATTTTTAGGAAACTATGATCTAGTTCATAAAAAATAAAGGGTTTGAATTAAAGGGAAGAATGTCATTAAATACATTAAATTATAGATTTATATGAATTTAATGAAATCAATTGCATGGGGAGAGAAGTAAATTTATCTAGAAAAATAGGTTGAGACGAATGATTCAGGGATTGAAATTATTGTGTAGGACTGGGAAGATTTTAGGAACTTGGAACTATCTTTCGTTCGATGAAAATATAGGAACACTGAAATAAGACACCTTGGGGTCTGGTGCTATTGTCCTTTTCTACCATTATTGTCCAAACTACTCGTAGAGAGCTTAGTTTTTTGGGTTTTGTCCACTATCTCTGTGTGATCCTGTCTATGAAATTTAGGAGGCTGAATATTGATAAATCTTCTTCTATAGATTTTTTAATCTCCAAAATCCTAGGTCTATCTACACACATGAAACAAAAAATACATCAAAAGTAAAAGGGGAAAAAAATGGGTTAGGAGAAGTATGATCACATGATTTAGAACTATTGTTATCCTGATTGTTGTCTATATTAACCCTCAAGATAGGGTCTCAAATCCAATGTAGTTCTCCTTTAGGGAACATGCATAATCAACACACACAGTAGATGCAATAATGAACTTTTGCCTAGGCCCTTCCTTGATCAAGCATGCAATCTCTATGTGATGTAGAATGTTGAGTTATGCTAGTAACTAATTTTTAATTATGTATTGTGCCAAATTTGTAAGTGTTAGATATAAAATGCCTTGTGAAGTCCTTTATATATGATATTTGTTATTTTTAACCTTATTCCCATTTGGCCGACATTAAAAAGATGAACAAAACTTAAGGAGAACGCTAAGAAGGGATTGGGACTCATTAAGTGAGGAAACTCGACCATTGGGACTCAAAATGCCATTGGATAAGAGCACTATAAATAGACACCCTAGGGTCTAATGACATATTCTAATCCCAGTGCTCTTATCCTAAATTCTTGGGACTTGGGAGGATGGAATTAGCATAGGAAATTTAACCTGGCTGAGATGGATTGACCATTTGAAAAGCTCAGGATGATTGGGAATAAGTAAAAAGGTGACTCAAAGAAAGAAACAAGACCAACCCATGAAGGTGTATTCATTATAGGAGTTATAGAGAATATTCAATGAAAAATGACCTCATACAAGCCTAAAACTGGTTGCCTTCATTCACCTTGCTTCTTTGCACATACTGAGAGCCCTTTAGGTTTGCAGATGGTACAATCATGAGAAAGAAAATCAAGGTCTATAATTTTGGATAGATGAAGAGGTATGAGAGAGATTATAGATATGAAAATTGGTTCTCAATTTATCTCTCTCTCCTTCATGAACCATCCTTAACCATCTAAGTCACTCACTATGCTTCTTCATCAAAGTAAGCAACCAGTTTTCTAAGATTTCTCCTCATCTAGGCATCCTGATAGAAAATCAAGTTTATGAATTTTATCAAGAATATGAACCACCTTCCCATTGTAGTCTATATCTTATTTCCACACATATTAGTTAATATGGATCTCAATAAGATAGAAGTATGCAATTTTTTCAATCTATAGGTAGTTTAAGAGTTTGTACGATTCAAGAGATAATCCATGGTTGTCAAGCATCAACATATTTTGTATGAGATTTTTTCATTCATGCTCATGTGTTTGTTGATATATATGTTCATTATTACTTTTAATTCTTTATGAATACCTAGAGGTTGTGGATACATGTTCATATCACCTCCATCATGTTTCATCTCCAAACACAGTCTTGTCACTAGCTTTTCACCATTGTAAAGCTCCATCGACATCCACATTCAATGTTTCCTATCATCCATCACTTATCACCACCTTCCATCCACTTCCATATCATTTATTCACTATCAATAAGGAGTAAATATTATGGGAATCATCTTAGTCATACAAATTTTGTATATAAACCTTAATACATAGGGCTAAACAATGAAGAATATCTAGCTATAGTCATATATGAAACAATCAAGTTACTATCTCCAAGGAGGTTATGTGTTTTGGATTTGAATAAGGATTGTAATAATTATTTTTATGTTTAGATCAAGTTACAACAGGTCCATATGATGAACTAAAATACACAATATAGGATCAATCATGAAAGATCACCTACAATCATGTTTTCAAGTACACAGTCATTTCTTCACACATGCTCACTCATAAGCCAAGAAGTGGATAGAGCAGTGATTAGGGACTTTCAAGGTAAGTATATTTTCAAATGATTTTTTAGAAAATATGCATACCATATATGAATTTATGATATTTTAATAAGCTATATCTTTGTCCTTCTCAAGGTCTACGACTATCTCAGACCATACAAGACAAGGACTAGAGGGTTGTTAGGAATTCCATTAAGATGGTAAAGAAGAAGGTCTGAGAGGTTGTAAAGAGGATGGATTCATATATAAATCTAAGATGACACTAAATTATATCAATAATATTCTTTATAGGATGAATAGGCCTATTCCAAGTTTTCAAATCTCCACCTATAGTAGTCATGATCGAGTAAGGTTTGAGAAACTAATGGATTTGTTTTAAGAGCTAAACAAGGGGCTAGAGAAAGATAATTCATGTAAAATCAACCACCCAAGAAGTATTCATGAAATCCATGTAGAGAAACACCTATTGAATATCACTATTTCCAGTCATAATCATTATAAGTCTCTCTTTAAAAGAATTTAAGGTAATTTTGAGTTATTTAAGGTAATGGACTTTTCCTTGTTATCAATACTAATCAAAGATATTATGGTCAGTTGGGTTTCCTCTAAGAAATATGTGGACTATGGAAGGTTAATGAGATTCTTGGAGTATCTTTTGCCTCTTGAGATTAAACACTTCCTATCATAATCTATATAAGCAACACATGACTCTTTATCTACAATCATGCTAAGAGGAATTGAAACCAAAGTTGCAGACAAGAAGAAACTTGCATGTTAGGAGGGATAATTTAACTCAAAAATAAATTCAAGGAAGGTATAAGCATTATAGTGAAAAAATAAGAGGTATGTGGGTGTTTTTCAATACCTAGGAATTATGCATAGTCCGTACAAAGGTTAAACACAGTCAAGATTATAATGAAGAAAGGTCTATATGCTTAAAGGTGGAGTATTGACTATGAAGAACACAATATTCCAAGGTGATTCATATGATATTTGGATAAAATTTATATCCTATGGATGAATCAAACTTAGAATATAATACATTTCCATATGAAACTCCATCAACAATGTTTGAATAATCTTCAAGTATACCAGTGCTAGATCAAATAAAGATTGTGAGGTGTTATCATGTTCTTTAGGTTCAATAAGGTTTATTCCATGTTTTAAAATCACTTAATATGTTTATTAATGACAAATCATGAGTTTCATTTTCAAAATAGCATAGTCATTCATCTCATGAATAGTCATCTACAACCTTCTCAAGATGAGCTTACCTCCAAGCATAAAGAAGATGGGAGTAGGGTTGTCTAATGGAAGAGTCTCATATGAAATGGAATATTCATGATAAATATGAAGTGTGAAATAGATCATGGTGTGAATAAATTTCCTTCCAAGTAATATTCACTCTAAATTCAATCTTTGAAATATCCACCTACAACCATACTAAGGACAATTGCATTGACACAGTCACATACCCTAGATAGGTGTACTTCAAATACATTTCATTCAAAGAGGAAAATTTTGAATTAATATATGAATTTAATTGGTGAATTTATATATTTTAAATCTTCATCAATATATTAATCAATACTAAGGGTCTGCCAACTCATGAAAACATAGTCCACACACAGTCAAACTCATGACGCTAGTCTTGGAGAAGTTTGGTCATTTTAAGGCATCTACAGGTATAATTATACCTTTAAAATTGGAAAAAATTATTATTTTTACTACATAAATATTCATATTCCATTCTAAAAATCATACCAATAATGTAACTAGGCATTATTTTATCATACACCTCATACAGTTTGTTAACAGTCAGAATTAAAGCCATGATTCCTATTTGAAATCTAAAACATCAGAAAAAGGGTTTTAACATCATGTGAAGTTTTTTGAGGCTGATAAAATGTGATAATAGTATCTTAATATGTTGTGGTAAATTTATGACATTCTAGTTTTCAAGACATAATGCCCTTGAGGGATAGCATATGCAAGCAGACCTATATATTGTACTAGTAATGGTGTCATCCATGTGATAAGTGTAGTATTTCAAGGCATAAGATAGAATAGGAAGGGTAAGAGAGGAAAATTAGAAACATTTTATGAGGATATAATATTATTTTATTATAGGAAAGTCTTCAAAACTCAGACCAAGGGCTATGCAAACTATGATTATAATAACCCTAGGCTATTGGAATCAAGACATACAAAGCATAAGGTAACACTCAAGATAGACCAAAGAGTTTTATCACTATGATAACATGTTTTAGGGGTTTTAAAATCTATAAAATCTATTTTTTAAGGAGAATTAACCTTGAATACCTCTGTTGTTTCCATACACACACATGCAATCTTAAGAGACCATAGAGTCATAGTGGATTTTGAGCGGTTAAAATAAATAAAGGAATGAGAAAAAAATGTAAATAAAGGTATTATGAGAGTTTTTAAATCTAATATACTCTTAGAGGTGACTCAAACCTTGATACTCTATATTAGGCATTTTAGGTCTAAGGCTAGTCTTAAAACTTATAGGCCTATAACACCAAAAGATGCTTGCAGACCCCCCTAAGCATAAATTAATTAATGAGAATTTATAAGGGAATGTTTTAGGTCCTAGAGGAGATATTACAAGTAGATAATACAATTAAAAGGTTAGTTTGGTCCTCAAAGAGATATTCAAACTACATAGTCCATACACTCAGTTCAAACTACTTATTCCAGAGCTCGTATCTTTCACTACAGAAGGAATTTGACAAAATAAAATTAGAATGATTTGAGGACCCATATTAAATTTAAATCCATGAAATATTTAGGTTTACTAAGGATCTGAGGTTTATGAACCATCACTAATACTATAGGCATCTCCAGAATACAAGCAAAACCCTACAAGTCAACTTCTCTACATACAAATATTTGCACACTCTTTGCATGGGAACCCAAGCTTCCTAGGAAATTTGAAGTTGTCTATGGACTTGAGTTAATGATAGGATGACTTTCTCTTCTATCCTTTATGCCATTATCTTGTCTAGTTCTCTCCCATGTTCTATATATTTAGGCTTGGAAGCCTTTTTTCATGATCCCTCTCTTCAGCATGATGAAACTCTAATGACTATTTTAGATTCCTTGATATAGGTTTAGTGTGATTATGTTAGTTTGATTTGCACATGTGGTAATATTTTCTCCCTTGGAAGGTCTTAATCTCACTTAGTTATTAGTATATCATCTTATGCAGGTCATATACAGTGTTTGATGTTGAAATATTGAGCTAACAGTGGAAATATTGACTGGTTAGTGCCTTGATTTAGGCCTTATATCATTTCCCTCATGATTTTATCACTTGATGGAACCTTTATGTGAAATAATGTTGCATACGAGTCCCTTGGAGTTGTAAGATCTAGTGATTTTCATTGCTTATTAGTGTTAGTTGGAGTTCAATTTGAGTGGATGAACCAGAAATATAGGTGTATCACCATTAGTAGAATAGGATTTCCCTTTCAATTTCTTTCTAACCCTTTTCATCCCCAAAGTATAGTAGTTTTTATTAAACTTATCAAAGTTGATATATTAGATGAGCTAGCCTCATAATTTAGAGGTTTGGTCTAAGACATAGGTATCCCATACCCTGTAGACCAATCTAATGTTAGTCCAGGTTTGAAGGAGATCTGATCAATATGATTTAGTAGGCTGCAACTTGGGTTGATAACAATCACTAAATCTAAGAAAATAAGACATACAAATATATGTTCAAATGTCCACATACGCAAGAAACAAGCAAGTTGGCTTAAGGCCACATAGAAGGATATTTTCAAATTTTTGCATACACAATCAAGAAAGCACGCAAAGACATGGGAACATGTACAAAACATACATACTATGAAAAGAGGTGGTATACAACTAAAGAGCAATGACATATTCAAATTCCCTCAAATAGAAGGAGCATAGAGATACAATCAATTTTAAACTAGGAAAGATAGAAAGGAAAGTATGTATGAACATGTAATATAAATCTATGTGAGAGCTAAGATGTACATATGTTGAGTCTAAATTAGTAGTAGATGGAAAAAAATTTAAGTGTAGCATGATCAATATAAAGATATAACAATGCTAAAGTTGTGATGTAGGGTATAGAAAGATGTAACCTGGTAATCAAAATTGTGTATAGGGTTCCCCCAAATGGTTGAATGTGTCAAATAAAGAATCCATGTATCTATGTAGATGCCCCTAGTGGGTAAATAATAGTAAATCTAGATCGATGCAGTGGACCTGAGTCCTATAGCAATCTATAAGCACTCGACAAGAACAAGTGAAACATGTATGTATGATAAAACTAACTATACTAAGATAACTAGCATATGTAGTGTCTGTTAAATATAAGAAATGTAAACATAAAAATGCATAAAATCTATAATTTTATGTTTTTTGAGTAAATATTTAAATGATTTTATGTTTTTGACATATTATATTATTTTTGTATTTTTGGATATAAGATATGTATAAGTAACATGAAAATGAAACTATGTACAATGAGCAAGAGAGAAGAAAAGTATGTCTAAGTAAATACTAGAAATAAATGAGATAGTGTACAATCAAAGTGAAATGTCTATATAGACCTAAGAGCACATCCATGGGATGTGGATAATCAAATAGTGGATTAGGTGGGAGGTCATCTAATGTTAGATATTAGATCTGTCTGAACTCAAATAATTCCTCATCATTGTGCTTGTCATACCATTTTGTATGTATTAGTGGAGCCTTATCCTTGGTGTTAGTATGGATTTTGTGTCTTTGAATAGTGTGTTTCTCTATTGTGTAAAATGCCTCCCATATAGTCCTAAGGTAAACCACATTATATCGTCAAACATCTATAATAAACTTGTGGTTTTTATCTATGTCATCATGTAAAATGTAGACAATGTGTCCTTCATGACTGAATGTCAAATATCCATCTGATTGATCAACTATGACATTCATCACCTTTAACCATGTACTACCAAGTGTAAATTATATATGATTTCCCTTACTCATGATAAATAATAATGTGTTGGTCACCTTAGGTCCATATACAACTGGTAGTGTGATATGTTTAATGGAATCATAACAATGTATGGCATGTTGTAGCTCATTTTACTGATAGCCTATGTGTTGTAAAAATGCCAAAGTACAAGTATTAAGATAAAAATCCTCATTTATAACCACATGGGGGATGTATATATCTGCAATAAAAATATGGATAGTCAATGAATCATTATGTGAGTATTTGTGTCGATGATAATTCTATTGTGGTGCATGTCTCTTTAGAGGCAGAGGTATATAATCTAAATAGTGCCCTGAGCCTTGAATTTATTAAACTTATGTTGTAATGTTGATCATGTATTGATATCATGTCATGTAAGTCTATAAAAATGATAAAAGGGTTGACCTTATCACTGTAATGATCTACTAACATATCTATGATGAACTGTTGATAATACCATCAATCCTCTATCAAGTAATATCTATAGAATCTAGGGTGGTCTATCATGTGAACTCCCTACCAAAATATATATAATTGGGTCTATATCAATAGATGTAACTGTATGTACCAAATGAATAGATGGATCTATCACTAACTATAACTGAGTAGGGGAGCCTATAGCGATATGATTATGAACTAATAGTGTTGTTGGTGTACAAAAAGGTATGAATGCCTTAGAATCATGTATGTACACTCCTAGACCCACTGGTGTGAAACTTAATCCACATAAATATTCATCAATGTCAATAGGTGTTGGATTATCCTTTATGGTGGCCTAAAAATCTATATCAGAGTTATGGAGGTACACTTCCTTTGAGTTAATAAGTAATGGTAACTAAGTTATGATAATCTCATCATCTACCCTAGGTGGGGATATATATATTATGGAAGGGCTCTTATCCATCATGGGTGAAGGTAATTATGTTATAGGAATATCTGGAAGAAGTGTAGGAATAGTCTTTCTAGATTCTCAAACCTCATATGTGTGCATCTATTCAATTGGAATCTTGTGAGGTGGGGACTCTATGAGAACATGAGATGTCCCATCTGAATATGTACTTAGGGTAGTAGGCTTAGTGAATCTACAAAATTTGAATGGTTAAGTATTTGTTGGACAAGTGTCTAAGTATTCATCATGTAAAAACTTGAAGCATCTATGTAAAGTAGAGGGTACAATCTCCATAGAATGTATCTAACATATCCTAAGTAATAAGTTGTAGTACAAATGATTAGACATCACTTGAAACTATGTAGGTAGGGTTTTTGGCCCTACAATAATATCTAATGTACTAGAACCCAATGTCTATTTATTAATGTCATCAAAACCTCTGATATTCTTATATGTCTTTTGAATGGATGTTATATCAACCCCCATAGTCTATAGAAATGTGAGGTTGCATATGCTAAGACATGAACCACTATCAATTAGAACTCATTTAATATTAGTGCTATTTATTTGTGCTTGAATAAAATGTGGTAAATTCTGAAGAATAATTGATAGTGATGGAAAATCCTAATTGGAAAAAGATATAACACCCTCAATGTCCTTGATATTAATCATGATAGATGCAAAGTAAGCTAGTTTTGTGTCATGAGGCAAAGATGTATGATTGAGTGTTTGAAAAATAATATCTTTGAAAATACTTGCATGTTGGATTAATTCCAATATGGATATATTAGATGGTGTGTTTCTTAATTGATCCATAATATCAAAAGCTATGTGTTGATATATAGGTCATGTTGTAGTGTGTTGGGGATGAGGAGGAATGTTGGTATTATGTTGTTCCTATATAGGCTAAGGAGGCACCCTATTCCATCTAGTAACATTTCAAACTATTGGATCTACTATTTGCTAAGGGCAAGTAGTACAGGCAGGACATGAGCAAAGATAATCAACTGGTCTAGGTGGAAGTAAAATAAAAGGAGTCCTCTAAGCCCTTTACCATTGAATATTAACTGGAGGTAACTCAAAGTGATCCATGTAACAATGATCCTTATAAGAATGGGACTCACAAGAGGGAGGAGCAATGTGTAAAATAAGCTTAGCTTTGACATGATCCAGGAGAGGAGTGACATACGTGTGCATTTTTATACAAATGGTAGGTAATAAGCATGCTAACCAAACCATAATACTTTGTACCATAAATTAGAAAATGGATTTCGTCATGATAATCATGATGATAGGATGCAAACTAAAAACTAAGTAGATGCTGAAAATAAGAAAGAAAACCCTAATGGTATACTAGGGTAATCGACCACCCCTATTAATTAATATTCAACTAAAAAAATCCTTGTATTGTGATTGAACTGTATACCCTATACCTTAAATCCTAATCCATAAACCTTAAAGTGTAAATCATAAACCCTAAACCAATTGATTTAGCACAAATTAACATCTTTTAGAGTAACTATTAGATTTATAAGGCTCAATTTGGCCCAAATTGCATTACTAATTATCCCAATTGACTAATTGGCTCAATTTGTGATGACATTGGGGCTAATTGAGCCCAAAATCACATTTTTTGGTCATAAATTGGTTCAATGATCTCAAATTGGACCCAATTTCTATCATGATTTAGCCCTATACCCTAACACATAAACCTTATACCCTAAGCATTAAACCCTAAACCATAAATTATAAACGTTAAACCTTAAATCAATTGATGTAACCCCCATTAACATCCTTTAGAGCAATACTCATTTTCATAAGGCTTAATTCAGCCCAAATCACATCACTTATTTCTCTGATTGACTAATTGGCTCAACCTGTGAAGATATTTGGGCTAATTATGCTCCAAATCACATTTTATAGTCAAAATTAGGTTTAACAAGCTATAGTTGGCCCTAATTGCCTTTACGATTGGACCCTATACCCTAAACCATAAACCATATACCCTAAACCATAAACCATATACCTTAAACCCTAAGCCCTAAATTATAAACCCTTTAAACCCTAAACCAATATTTTTAACCCTAATGAACATCATTTAACTAAGAATTAAGTTTAGAGGGCTCAATTTAGCCTAAATTACATCAACAATTTCCCCAATTGACTAATTGGCTTAATCTATGATGACATCAGGGCTGATTAAGCCCAAAATCACATTATATAGTCACAAATAGGTTGAATAAGCTTAAATTATCCTTATTTGCCTTTACAATTAGGCCATATACCCTATACCTTAAATAATATACCCTAAACCAAAAACCCTAAATCATAAACCCTAAATTGTAAACTAATTGATTTAGCCAAAATTAACATCCTTTAGAGTAAGAATTAGGTTCATAAGGCTCAATTTAGCCCAAATCACATCACTAATTTCCCCAATTAACTAATTGGCTCAATTTTTGATGACATTAGGGTTAATTGAGCCCAATATCACATTTTGTAGTCACAAATAGGTTCAATGAGCTCAAATTGGCCCCAATTATCTTTGTGATTGGACCATATACCCTAAAACCTAAACCTTATACCCTATACACTAAGCATTAAACCTTAAACCCTAAACCTTAAATCATAAAACCTAAATCAATTGATTTAACCCTAATTAACATCCTTTAGAGTAATAATTATTTTCATATGGATCAATTTAGCCCAAATCACATCATTTATTGCCCCAATTGACTAATTGGTTCAACATGTGATGATATTAGGGTTAATTGTGCCCAAAATCACATTCTATATGTAAAATTAGGTTCAACGAGCTCAAATTAGCCTTGATTGCCTTTATGATTAGACCATAGACCCTAAACCCTAAACCATATACCTTAAACCCTAAACCCTAAATTATAAATTCGTTAAACCTTAAACCTATCATTTTATCTCTAATTAACATCATTTAGACTAAGAAGTAGGTTCACAAGGCTCAATCTGGCCAAAATCACATCACTAATTACCCCAATTGACTAACTAGCTCAATCTATGATGACATGGGGCCAATTGAGCCCAAAATCAAATTATGTAGTCATTAATAGGTTGAATAAGATTAAAGTATCCTGAATTACCTTTGAAATTAGACCCTATACCCTAAACCTTAAACCCTATATTGTAAACCCTAAGCCCTAAACCTTAAACCCTAAATCATAAATACTAAACCAATTGATTTAGCCTAAATTAGCATCCTTTAAGGTAAAAGTTAGGTTCACAAGGCTCAATTTGGCCCACATTACATCACTGATTACCCCAATTGACTAATTGGTTTACTATATGATGACATTACGTCTGATTGGGCCCAAAATCACATTATGTATTCACAAATAGGTTTAACTATCTCAAATTCATCCCAATAGCCTTCATGATTAAACCCTATACCCTAAAACCTAAACCTTTATGATATACCCTAAGCCATAAACCCTAAATCATAATCCCTAAATTATAAACCCTAAACTATAAATCAATCAATTTAGCCTAAATTAACATCCTTTAGAGTAATAGTTATTTTCATAGGGCTCGATTTGTCCCAAATCACATTACTTATTGCCCTAATTGACTAATTGGCTCAACCTTTGATGACATTATGGCTAATTATGCCCAAAATCACATTTTATAATCACGAGTAGGTTCAACGAGCTCAAATTGGTCTCAAATGCCTTAAAAATTAAACCTTATACCCTATACCTTAAACCATATACCGTAAACCCTAATCCTTAAATCATAAACTCTTTAAACCCTAAACCAATCATTTTATCCCCAATTAACATTATTTAGACTAAGACTTATGTTCATAGAGCTCAGTTTAGCCCAAATCACATCACTAATTTCCCTAATTGACTAATGCTTAAATTTATCAAAATATAGCTAAAATATCCATGATCTATAGAATGAAAGAAGAAATGCATGCATTTTCTTTATGTGATTATTGTTAAAAATGTACCCCATAACTAAAAATCATGTTGCATATGTCTTTATGCAATATGGTTCCTATATGCATTAGGGCCTCGTCGATGTATTTCTCCTAGAGTATATACCTTAAGGGGTGTAGAGGGAATGGGGTGGGATCAACTTATGGCACTTTGGGAGAGATGTTATTATACTATTTTATCATACAACATCCCTTCATGCAGCCTTCATATCTCCTATGATGTATCCTTGAAATCTTGAAATCTTGAAATATGGCTAGGTCTAAAACCCTAAAAACATGGAATATTACTAAGTATGAAATATGATTGGATACTCCAAAACGTAGAATTTGCATTATAGATCCCAAAGCTCTGAAACCACTCTCAAACATCCTGAAAGTATATAAATAAAACATAACTTAAAAGTATAAGAAACTATATGTCCCTATCTAAATGTAAACTTATACTTAAATGTAAATATTTTATTTATATACTATGCACGTCAATGTAATAGTAAACTATTATGCATATGCACTTTTATAACAGTAGTAACACATAGGATTTTTTAAAGACTAAAACCACATATGAAGTTTTAATAACTAATAGTAAAAACATTTGTGTATGCATTAATTCCACGTATGCGGTAAATATGCATACACAGTTCTACTTTTTTCACATTTGAAACATGTACCTTAATGCTCAAGAATGGAATGGATTCCTAAGCCTAAGGCATGGACCTATAAACACACAACTAAATGTGTGTTTTTGACTAAAAATAACAAAATGCAACTTCGGCCATGCTAAACACTATGAATTTTATTGACTTTTTTTTTGAAAATATTACTACAACATCGACTACACTCTCATGTTTCTAAATATAATTTTTTTAATATTTTTATTACTTTAAATTTGTTATCTATATTTATTTCTAAGTACATGTCTTTTTTAGTGTTATATGCCACAACTATACATGTTCATTTTTGTTTATGTATTTTTTCATTCGTCGATTCAAATTGAAAAAAATATATATAGTTGTAAAATATATATATATATATATATATATATATATATATATATATATATTTTTTTTTTTTTTTTTTTTTTTTTTTTTTTTTTTGAGGTAGTTAGGGGGCCACATAGTCTGCTATATATTATTGATCATATTTCAGGGTTTACAAACTTTTGAAATTAGTAAAATAATGGATATTCATTAATTAATTTAAAAAATAGTTATAGGTTGAAAACTAGATGATCTTATCTAATTTTCCACCAAAGGGTTTAAAAAAACTATACAATTCTAAAAAAATGATGGGTTGGACGGAAAACTATTTACTCTAATTTTTCTAAAAAATAATACTGCCTCTTCAAATTTTTGGTGTTTGACTTATTTATACTTGACCATTTCAAAAAAAATAGTAGTTTAGAAACTAGACTCTAAATATTACAATTCATGTTCCTATAATACTTTCAAATTTTGAGTTTAGGTGTCTCAAATAATCCATACAAATTGAGGTTTCTTGTTTTTCACAAAAAACATGTCCACTTAAAACCTTCTTTTAACCCCCAATTCCATGCACTTACCCAACCCAAAGGCACATAAACACACCAAGCTTACCAAAAACCCACAGATCTTTGTGCCACAAAAAATTACTCTTCCAACAATTAGAAAAGGATTTAAAAAACCAATTAGAAGAAGAAATACTTCAAAAAAGCAAGCCAAAATAGATTTAGTCCAACAAAGGAGCTTCTCCTAAGTTGGTCGCTTACCCAAACACCTACAAATGAAGCTTTCACCCCAAAGCTCCTTGCTGATATCTAGAATAACATTATCCTTGATCTCCAAAAAAGGTGGTTCATCACAAAAGATTAAATCAACATCTCTTGAGAGAGTCGGTTCAACATTCCGTTGATTCAAACCTTGAGAGTCCAACTTGACTTCAAAACTCAAATTTGACCCCTGCTTAGTCATGTTGCCTCTATAGTCCTCAAGGATAGGGAGAGCACTCATAGGAACTAGTTGCGGTGAGAGATCAGGAATCAAAGGGACAATATTGGCTTTGCAAAAATCTCCATAGGAATGAACCCAGTTTGAATTTTTGACATTCAACAAAAACTAAATCCATTTTTATTGTGGCTTTTTTCGGTATTTCCATGCCCCCTTTCAAACCTGACCCACTAACAGAGCTTAAATCACTACAAGAAAACCTACCCTGAGCCCCACCTTCCTGACCAACACCAAGGCTCTTTCTCCACAAACATTCTAATTTCTGGCCGATTTCTATAGTTAACTATTGCCTCGGCGCCCTAAGGCTACATTACCATTCGCTACCTCCTCCCTCAGCCAAAGCACGACCTTCATGATCAATCTCATGATTAGGAAAGGAGGGTAAAGCATTTCTCCCAGGGGTTTTTCCCTGTAGCTCCCCCACACTCACCAACCAATCAAGTCTATCCTGAGGGACAAGGAATGAATCTTTCTTCTATCGCTACTACTAATTCAACTTAGTTTTCTTGATTCCTACGTAGATGAAAGACCTCGGGCACTGCTGATGCTGTGGCAGGCTCTTTAGGAAAATTTGTCTCTAAGGCCGACACTAGATTTGGGCATCGCTTCTTCCATCCATCTGCATCGTTCGATTCTTGTTTTTTCATAAGTTCACTATGTTTTAAAGATTGTTCAACAACAAAAATAACCTAAATATTTAGATAAAATAAATAAAACAAAAAATAATATATGGATATTGGATCTACGAATGTGTAATATAATTAAAATTATTATGTTTTTAATAAAATTCATATTGGATGCTATATGAAAGAAAATTTAACAAGGCACAAATATGTTTTTGTATGAAACTCTAACAGAGCATGAAATATAGTATGGGTCCTCTAAATTTTAATATAGATAAATGGATTCTAATAAATTTGTGACATAAATATATAATTTTACTATTAATTAAGATAAATAATAAATTAAAAAAATAATAATAATAGCTTAATTATTTATTCCAAATTCAGACGTAGGGTGAATATTCAAGGTTTGAAGTTGTACGTTGAATAATATGATATTTGGTGACAGTTATTAGTGACGATGATCTCGTCTATAAAATTGATATCAATCAAAGAAAGTCTCCATGAACGTGATTTTCGATCTGCGTAGAGTGGATGACATTCTTGGTGAATGGAAGACATGCATACATTGATTATTTGGATATTCAATTAGTTAACTTTGTCTTATGCATTACGATAGGTCTGTAACTTGCAAAATGTATTTATTCTCCTTCCCTTAAATTGGTAGCAATGTATCAAACTTAAGGAAAATGATAAATTTTTCCAACCTATGTTTACAATTCGTTGGGTTTAAAAACATCGAGTACTGGAGTTATTAAGCCCTTAGACAAGAAATTAAACTAAAATAAAATTGCATAATTGAAAATAATTACAGTAACATATAAAACCCTAAAGATATACAGTGCATGTCCTTCTAATGACTTCTTTGAAATGAACTTATGTGTCATGAAATATATAATCTAAATATTGTTTGATCTCTCTATAATTCCCATATTTGGTCGATAGATTTTATATGAAAAAAGTTCAATGTGCTTATTGTTAAATGAGCCAAAAGGTATGTATATTTATAAATAAATTAATTTAAATTAAGATCTTATAGATACCAAAACCAACATAAAATGGTACACACTAGGAGTGTGAATGACCTTCTTGATATATTTAGGAGTGTCACTCATGTTCTTGGTAAAGGATTTGACACATGAGAAATAAAGAAAAGAAGAAGGAACCATTGAAGGCAATATGAGAAAAAGAAAAAGATTACTAAATATTGACAAACACACCAATAATATTTAATTTGAATCAATTATTAAAAAGATACACAAATATTTTTAAAACATATAATATAAACACTGAAACCATTTTAAAATGTTTAAAATTGTTTTTTTAACATTTGAGATAACACCCCACCACTTTTGTTATTTAAACAAAACCTTACAACCTTATTTATTGTGGCAAAACCAAGATTAAAGTATGATTCCGCTTTGTTTGCTGTAAATCGGAGATAATTTATTAAAAAATAAATAATAATAAATTTTAAAAAAAATTGGGTTGCAAAATGTAGCGTCAGTGTCGCTTCAGCGTTGGAGGATGAACCCAATTCAGCACGTTTCTCTGAACATGGAAAAATAAAAAGCTACCCGATTTGTACGGCATAATCACAAAATCAGTCGTCGTTTGGAAAAACAAAATAAAATAAAACGTGTAAAGTTGAGCGGTGGCAAGTAAGCCCCGCCTTCCCACTCGTTTTACTCTTTAAATAAATACCCCACACAATCATAAAATGCCATACGCCGTTTCTTCAATTACCCCTCTTTGTAGTTCAGGTTTTACGTCGCAACGCCCGTTGTTTTTCATTGTTAATGACTCCTACTACGGATGGGTTACAAGTTCATTACAAGGGTGTGAGGAAGAGGCCCTCGGGTCAATACGCGGCAGAGATCAGAGATCGTGTCAAAAGACACAGTCTGGCTCGGCACTTTCAATACAGCCGAGGAGGCTGCCGGGTTTTACGATGCTGCTGCTATGTTTTTCAAAGGATCCAACGCCAAAACTAATTTCGCATATTCTTCCTCCTCAGCAAGCCAAAACTAATTTCGCATATTCTTCCTCCTCAGAAAGCCAAAGTAGCGCTGCAGAATTACAGGCCTGCTATACGACGGAGCCTCCCGCTTCCTTTTCCGCTCCAAATCTTTCCCACCCTGCTTTTAGTAAACAGCTTGTCTTGGTTGGAGTCGAGAAAGGGGATCTCGCGGTTTTTAATGGCATTAGACAGACATCTTGTAAAAAGAAAGTGGACGAACTCCAGAGGCGAAGCGTTCAGAGCCATTGTGATTCCTCGTCAGTTGTCATCGATCTCAATCTTCCCCGGCCTCTCGACAACTAAGAGTCACACATCTGGTCTTAAAATACAATTTCTGCGTAGTTTGTTAGAATGTTTGACCATTGGTTTCCGATTCTAAAAATTTGTTGTTACAGAATCCAATAAAACAAATAATTTCATGTACAATAGCCTTAGTTACCACATTTATTGGGAATTTACTTGTGTAACTCCAACACTGACTCAACTTTAGAAGCCCTTTTACCTACTGTTGTTGCTGCTGTCCCCAACAATGTTGAAGGGATTGGGTTTTTCGTTGTTTGAGAAAGCATATTTGTATCTCATATATTTTCCTTTGAAGTATCCGGTGTATGATATTTCCAGTGTCAGCATTAATTTTATTTTCAGGTATGTCAGCATTTGTTTTTGACGCCTACCCTTTTTGACGAATAATATTTTTAAAATATCTATTTACAACTACAGTCTGCGTTTCTTTATCTGCCATGCAAACGAAGCATTTCAGTTGTGTGGGAACGATGCCTGGAGTTTGACTGTTTGTGCCCCCACCCCTTCTTCCTTTTTTAAAGTCTTGTTTTACAGTTAAAAAAAAATTAAAATGTCGTAGATTTTGCCTTGTTGCTTTCTCCCCTTTAGTAAATTTAACCGTTGGTTGGTATTAAAAATAAATTTAATAATATTAAAGATTTAGAATGTTTTGTGAATTTATAATATAAAAAGTTTAAAAATTTTAAATTGTTTATTTAATGTATTTACTTTTAATTACGGTTATGTAAGTTTAAAATCAGATTATTATTCTTCAATCATCAATTTGGATCTACCCACGTCCGAAGAGGGAAAATGAGAGTAGCATGAATTATTCTCTCTCTCCAATTTCATTTGCAACAAAAAAATCTGCGCACTGTCTATTACGCTCTTCAATCCGTTTTTACGAACTGTTTTTAATAATGTTGAAGTATATGTGTATAGATTTTTAATGTATTTTTATTTAATATTTTTTCATTTTTTATATTTAATTAAATGAGTACTTGTAGTTGGAGTCTGAATTTATTTTTGCCTAAAGAATGAAAATCCACATAAAATTAGGCTCTATGCTTTCGAGTTAGAGTATACAATTTTAACTGCTGGTTCTAATTCACTGTGTGATATTTGAAAATTGGTTTTCATCTAGACTAACGGAGAGAAAAACTTGTTCTTTGTATGTTTTCTTGGAAAAGATTGCAATGTAGTTGTATGCAACTTTAAAACAAGTGTCTAATGCAACATTATTATTTTCTGCAAGGAGCAATTTGTATGGGTAACTTGGTAAGTCAGACAAGTGGAAAATAAGATTGAAGAGATAATAATAGTTTGTATTTTATAAGGATAGGTTTAATATAAATAACATTTGAGTTATTATGAATGGGAATTGAAGATATTAAAATTATAAAAATATTTACATAAAAATTTGTTTTGTTGAAAATAAATTTCAATATTAAACAAGTTAATGAGAAATTACATTAGAGAACTCTTTCCTAATGACTTTGCCTCCCCAATATTACTTTGTGTTGATCTATGAGGACCATCAATAGTGCATCACCAGAGAAAGCCTATGTTCCTTACAAGTTTTAGATTTCAACCAATATCTCTAAACCCCCGGATATCCAATATATATTTTTTTAAGATTTTGTTTATTTAAATTTGATTTGATATTTAATATATATTTAAATACAATTAAATATGTTTATGAATATTTATGTTAAAATTTGATTATATATAAATAAATAGAGAGGGAGAGAGAAAGGAGTAGAAAAAAACTGCCTTATCCCTTTTTTAAGGGAAGTCTCACACTTGGTTAATACGAAAAAGAAACGATAAAACACCTATCATATATTTTTTTTTTGGGTGGTTGGCATGAATGCACAACAAGTGCCATTCCATTTAGAGTGAATCGATTTTATTGGGTTGATATTTGCATAGTGACTTTTGTTATTTGTTTGCCTTAACTATTTGAATGGAATATTTGGTGCGCAGTATGTACGACTTATAATTTATCCTTCAACAAGACTGATAAATCTCTTGTAAGCATCCCATCGAAACTATAAAACATATTATGTATGTTGCTCTTCAATAACTCAAACGCTAGGATGGGCTTAACCTGAGGTTTGTGTGAAACCATGGAGATGTAATTAAAACTTTTAAACTATGCATACATACCACAATGCAAACATTATAATTCCAGCTTATCGTAAACAAAATTATGTTTAAAAATCCGAGATTCAATTTAATAACTAATTTCTCACAGTTGTTATAACAATACATCAACGCTAATTCCCTGGTACTGAGTTGTGTATAATAACAACAAAGATGGAATAGAAGTAGGTGATATTCTCCCCAAAAAATGGAGGACAAAAACGTGAAATACATCCTTTTGTGAGGCCTCAATAATTACATACTGTAATTACCAACTTAAGTTTTTAACAAGTTCAGAGTAAAACATTTTACCCTAATCTTTGTTATAGAGATCTACAACAGAAGTGAGCGCACCATATTAACTCTCAAATTCGTTAAAGCTGAACTCTTTACTTTTACTCTTATACCTAACCAGACAATTTACCTCGTGATCATCCATTTCTGATGAAATGTCTGCACACTGTCAAAATGTTAGTACACAACAAGAATTCAAGTTGAATGTACAATGTTAGGGCTTCCAAGGGGATTTACATGGGATAACACTAGGGCCCAAATTTTCTTCCAAACACAGTTCATTTGCTTCCATTTAAAGAGTCTCTACGTCACTTAGATTTTGTTCACCAGAGCCAAAAAATTGTTGCACTTCATCTCCATTGTCATATCTCTGTGGACGTTTGCTTCTGCGTTGCTCCCTTGTAATCCATGATGATAACCGAGTCCAAAAACAAAATGAGTACATAAATATGAGATCCACAACCCTCCACAAAAAATTGCATAAAGTCCAATGAACAACAGCCACTACGAATATTTTTTTGCAAATTTAATTAGATCATGAGAGACATCACTTAGATTATGAGAGACATCCTCATCGAAAAAACATTGAAACCACCAAATTTAAACTAGAAAATGAATGGTGCACGGGCCACTCAATATATAAATAATAAAAGTGACTAACTACTGATAAATTCCAACCACATTGCATTGCGGAAAAATCAAACCGAACTTTAAAAAAAGAAAAAACTTGGTACATTGTTGGCACAATTCTGTCGACTACACTACTAGAATGACGAGCGATTCCTCCCCCCGAAATGAGGAAACGTGAATGATAAAGTGCATCCACCGACTAAACTTTAATTTTATTTCATCTACTGACATTTCTAGGTGTCCGTCGTTGTCACTTTCTGTTTAGTACGTAAAAAGTCTGCATGGGATTTGCTACATATGTGTCAGTCGTGATTCATAAACATTTTCCCTAAAACAGTTAGGTAACTCGTCTTTAGAGAAGAATATTTTAAGTCTTACTTTTATTTTTGGATGGAGAAGACATTTATTTATTTTTTAATTTATAAATATTTTAATATTTTCAGAAATTTATTTCATCATAGATCTATTTTAAAAAATAGTTTATTTTTTTCCAATTTTTTTTTTAAATTAAAATATAATATATATTAAAAAATTAATTAATAAATAATTGAATGGTTAAACTCTTTAAGTCTTATAAAATAATTATTTTAAAAAAACTATAAATTTAATTTTTCATAAATATTTAATAATATAAATAAAGATAAATAATATCTTTTATAACATAATGATACAAATTATATAACTTAATTTGAATATATTTATCAAATTTAAATAAATATATTAACATATATATTATAATATTATATATCACATTAAGTACATATGAAAATAAAAGTACCCCTAATTTTAACCAAAGTCCTTTACAAACACGCAATAGATAGATTTATATGCATCAGGAATGCCCCATCTCAAATTTCTTTTGGCTCTGTCAATTATCATAGCAATAACCGGGTATATTTAAGGCAAGATGTCCATATGGTTTAGCATTCATACAAGAAATTATTAAAAAAAAAGCGACGTGTTTAACAGGTAAATAAGCATTTCCTCGATCTATAATGAGAAATGGTTTCTGAATTAAAAAACCAACACAAGTTAATGTAAACTAGTATAATACAACCACATCTGCACATTCTTCAAAAAGGCAACTTCTATTTGTTTGCACTGATCGAAGATGCAGGTTGAGTTTATGGGGAAGATTGTATATTGGTTCTCACTCAGATCCCTTGCCATTGTTTTGTTCAAGCATTGATCAGGGCAGATATGCCGTCTTATGTTTCATCTGAAGAATAAAGTTGGTCTCGTGTATAACATATATAAAAAATCCTTGATGATTTGCACGGTAAGATTGGAAAAAAGTGTCACAAATTCTACAGAGAAGAGTCCACTCCAGAATAATGATAAAACATTAGTTAGGTGACAAATGTAATAATGTTCTTCTTTTTAAATCAGTATTTTGCAATTCCACAACCAAGCTAATACCAGAATTAGGGTAATAATTTAATAAAGCGTCAGAAATTCAAAAACAAGTGATTCTGAACTCAGGAATCATGAAAAAGGCAGTTGTTGTTGAGCTAGTGGGACACTAGGATGCATCATGAAAGAAGAAAAGTTATGTATATGAATGAGGACCTTACAGATATTCATTAATAAACTAAAAGCTTGAACGTGTCCATTAATATACTGCTCAATGCAATGGTACATATAAAAAGGAATAAGCGTGCAATCAGCAGGGCAGACATTGTAGAGAAATCAAATGGATTTGATGGCATTCCTGTCTCTTTTTTCGAAGGGGTCGTTCCATGCCCACTGCTTGTAGGAGATTTTGGTGCACATGATGATGATGTCTGTGTCTTAGTTTTCTTGTTGTCAAATGCATTTGACTTCTCTGGAGGATACGAAATCCAGTAAAGAACATATCAATACAATGTAATCAGAAATGTTGTCAATCTAAAATTTAGTGTGTGTTGGCGTCAGCCATTTTTATCAACGTATATGTTTACTCCCTTGACAGAACCGATATTAACGGAATAAACATTGACTTAGCCCATCATCATGTTGTTCATTCTATGTCCCTTTTCCCGGGTCTCACTGCCACCTCTCGACTCGCCATGTCACCCCGAACACGCGGAATCCACGTTGGCAAGCCATTAAGTATCAAACTTTGAATATTATTGGAAAAGCGCATGATATCCCTAGTAGTTCCCCTGCTTCACGCGGCTCTCATACGAAGGAAATGCAGGAAACCCTCCTCTCACTGGTTAAGCTCTCCCCCACACGAAGGAAACGCTCCTCTGTACTGGTTAAGCTCGCCGCCTTCATGATCATTAATAATTTTCCTTATAGGTTGTGTAGTCATGCATTACATATCCTGATATCGTTACAGTCTATGAGATATTCACAATATATCCTACGATCGTTGCAATCGATATGTCTATTGTATGTTTTTTCATTTTGCATATTCCATACTTGTCTATGAGGACATTTAAACCCGATTTCAAATGAAATGAGGCCATTTAAACCCAATTTCAAATGAAATGATTCCATTTGATAGAATATTTGTAATGTTATGTTGGAAACAAGCTTTATTTTCCTTTTTTATTTAATTATTTTGATTCTCCTTTGGTTAGGAATGAATGTGTTTGTTCTTCCTTTCGAGGAAATGTAATAAATTCAGTAGAGAAAAAATTTCAAACAGTTTTCATCCAATTTGATATTTTGATGTGGCTATATAGGTTGGATTAGCCAACTTCTTTATTTTGCATTTTTTCATACATGTCTATTAAAGCGTTTAAATCTAATTTCAAATCAGATGATTTTATTAAAAAAAATCTCCTCTCAATTACAAAGTGCCTAATGTATCTACAATATTCATTTTCACTTATAACTTCTATAAACTATTTAAAATCAAATAAATTCATGAACCATAATTTCTTAAGCATGATTCCGTGGAATGGGCAAGACTTGAAGCAACAAACTTAACAATAGAAAGTTAAACAAGACATTTTTATATTCCATTTGGATGTTTCCTTTGAAGCTAGCACACATACATGTTTGTTCCCAGATGTAGAGCTCAAAATCTTTGTCAATGTCACGGTAACATCTCTCCAAGCACTATCTGAATGATTTGTGGATTAATTAGAAGAAAATGGGTAAAGCTTTCTTTGGATTTATGCAGAGTTTCTTTGCACTAAAAAACTTCTTTACAATGGAGGGACCTTAAATTTACAATCATGGCGATTGATTTATGACCGTCGATCTTAATTTCCAAATGAGGGGCTAGGAATCAGTCCTCACCTTCCATTAATGCAAGAAGTTGAAGATTTAAGGAGGGATGGGCTAGCATTTATGAGGCATGGCTCAATAAATTATAATTTTTGTTGCATTAATGTTGAGATTTTGTCAACTTTGACAAATTGACCCATGATATCATGATGATGTCAACACTTTGTTGAATTTTGAATTTACATAATTCTAATATTAGCCAATTCCACACATTTTTTTACTTAGGGAGAAGTTAGTTTTTTAATTTGATGTAATTATCCAATTAATCATGATTAACCTTTTGTTCAATATTGCGAGTTGAATAATCTCCTCATCTAATTGGTCAAAATGATGCTTAAAAAGCAATAATTTGACTTAGAGAGAATTAGATGAAGCTAACAATTGGTTACGATGTATTACTCCAATCAGGGATGCCCCAATGTGTTTCAAAAGATGTACATGATGTGTGCAAATAATTTAGAGCATTTTAATTATTTTTGTTTTGATTTGTAAGTTATTATGTAAAGTGGTTCTAAATTGTAATTTCAACACAGAATTGGTGAAAATTGGATGTCTACTTTTTACCCCTATTTGAGAAGGTATTGTGAGATATTAGACAAAACAATAGCTTTTTAAAGAATAAAAAGTCATTTGAAATGATCAAAATTATAAGAAGTGATCTAATTATGATTTTGTTAAATTATATTTAATTTATGTAAAAATGAGCTTACGTTGATGCCATAAAGAATGTTTGAGAAGCCCATGATGCGTCCTTGATGCAATGGCCAAAAAATATTTTTGATGATCGAGCCCTCAAAAAGAAGAAAATGACATGCATCATAGTAAAAAGAGGATGAAAAATAGAATAATTAAAATATAATGAGACAATAAATGGATAAAGGAGCCATAAATAGGCCTCTAAGAAAGGAAAAAGCAGCACTTTAGGGGCAATTGAGTGAAAATTTCAAAATTCTAGCTATACATTAACCCTTGGGGGGGTGAAAACTATTCATTTTTACCCTCCCCTCTTGAGATTTAGAGCTCTGATTTTGTGCATGAGAGTAGTGAAGAAGATGTGTTAGATCCTGCACCAAAGGCACCTTGGCGAGCAAGTGCAAGAGTACAAAAGACTAAAAAGGAGTGGGGCATCGGTAAGTACTTTACCTTTTTGTCAATTTCATCATTTATCGTATTTAATGCCCCTTGAAAGTGGATGGATAAATGAACTTGTTATAAAAAAAATGAAAGTGATGAGATCACATCCATAAAGGGCAATATCACTAGTTAAATGGCAAGGTAATGATCGATTAAGTGATATTTCCAAAATGGTTTTAAATCGCCAAAATGATGATAACCTAGTTTTAAAAATAAATCACCCAAGATGGTGAGAATAGAGAGGAAAATGGTGGGATCACCAAGAAATGGTAAACACATCATTTTCAATGAAAATTTCCCAAAATGGAAAAAATGTAGAGGGATCCAAGAACTAATCAAATAACAAGATCATTCTAAAAATTAGCAGGAATACCCTATAAAATAACAAAATTGACCAAGTAACGATGAGAACACAAGCATACTAGAATCAATGATGAGGACATCCTATAAAATGATAGAATGACTTGAGAAACAACAAGATCACCAAAAATGGAAAAATTACCCAAATTCTCAAATGCTTTCAATTTAGAATAAGTGTTTGACTAGACTATAAGAATGAAATTAGTTAAGTGAAAAATTAGAATAAATAGTTCATTAAGATTAGTTTTGTAAATAGATAGAAGTAAATTCAAAGTGATTTTTTTATATGTAGATACAAGTCGAAGTCATGACTAGTCGAGAGTGATGATTACACATTCTATGGTGGCCTCACATTTGGACTAAGGATATGGTCATATTCATAGAGACTATTGGGTTACTACACATGACACAGATTCTAGTGATCCAAGCCAATAGAGCTTACCTACTAGTATTATCCAAGCATTAGTACTATGATAATTATACCTTCCATCTTCCTACAGGTGATGCCATAGTCACTCTTGAGGATCCATGGTAGATTCTATGATTAGCATTTTAGGGATGCTAGATCTAGTGGATGTGATAAGGATGATTGATTGTACTAGAGGACCTAATTATTTTTACATACATTACCATTGAGGGTGGGATCATTGATATCAATGCCCTAGAGGACCTAGCATTCCCATCTGATATCATCCTAGGAGGGGCTGAAGATGGATGCGTAGTAGCAGTAATGATAATAGATGGGTTGGAGGATAGGTATAGGGATAGGTTTTTTTTAGATTCAGGCACCAAGACAAATATAGGCATTGGTACTAGTATAGGTCCAAGTTCTTCATCTCCCACCACCACAGACATCATTACCTAGAGAAGTGGTTGCATATCTATATTTCATCATTTAAGCATTTACTATCATTATAGATTCACACTGTAAGTTTATACATCCACAACATCAAAGATGAAAGGATGTATATCCACTTTCTTAGATCCAAGGGAAAATTCTTTACATTCTTTGTAATGGTATACATAGATCAAGTATTGACATTTTGTCTGAAAAAGAGTTTGTGTGTGTGTGTGTGTGTGTATATATATATATATATATATATATATATATATATATATATATATTCAATGTCTATGTAATAACCTTTACATTATGTATATCATTCTCTGATATGCTACATATAAAGGAATTTGAATTCTATACCTTTGTATTCTAGCTTTATATATATACAATGTCTATGTAATAACCTTTACATTATGTATATCAGTCTCAGATATGCTACATATAAAGGAATTGAACTCTATACCTTTGTATTCTAGCTTTATATTATAGAGGAATTTGAATGTTTGGAATTTTGACCCTTTTTACATTCACACAGTTTTCCATCATGCTGCATTGAAACGAAAGAAAACAATGAACCATCAATCTATATAATGGTCTATTGACACTATTGTCCATTTTGTTACATAAAGGAAAGAAAGCAATGAACCATCAATTTGTATAATGGTCTATTGATACTATTATCCATCTTGTTACATAAAAGAAAGGAACCAATGAATGATTAGTCTGTATAATGATATATTGTTGTTCATTATCAATAATAAGTATTATCTTAAGCATTGGGGATATTACCCTTCATGTATAAACTAAAACAAACAATCCTATTAAATAAAGGAGAGGAACCAGTGAGCCAATAAACTTATCCCATTATCATAGTGTATACACCCTAAATTGGTAAAACAACCACACATATCATGTCTTTTCATAGTCCTTTCATAAGAGACTCCAACTGGAGAATATGAGCCTTGTTCACATTAGTCATGTCTTTGGTTTTACTTATTTTGGTCTTGTTTCATGCTTGAGTCACTTTTTTTATTATTGACAGTCATATGTAGCCTTACAGATGGTCATTCTAGCTCGGCTAGACTCTAATTCCTAGGCCAATCCTATCCCTCCAAGTCCTAAGCCTCTAGGATAAGAGCGCTAGGATTGGACTATAGCATTGGACCCTGGGGTGTCTCATTTTAGGTGCTCCTATCTTTTTGTATTTTGAGTCCCAATGGTTATCTCTCTTCGCTCAAGAGGTATTAAACCCTTCTTAGCCCCTCCCTTAAGTTTGGTTTATCTTTTTAATGTTGGATAATATGAATAAAGATTCCAAATTCAAAATGAAGAGTCCTTTTTATAAAATAATTCATAAGGCATTTTACATCTAGCACTTACTACTTTGGCTAGTACATAATTAAAAATCAGTCAATAATATAGCTCAGTATTTTGTATCATACATAGATTTTCATGCTTGATCAAGAAAAAGCCTAGGCAAAAGTTCATTCTTGCATTTACTATGTGCATTGATTATGCACCTTCCCTAAGGGAGAACTAAATTTGATCTAAGACCTTAGCTTGAGGTTTAATTTAGGCAGTGATCAGGATAGCAGGGGTTCTACATCATGCAAGGATACTTCCCCTAACCTAGTTTTCCCCCTTTTGATTTTGATGTGTTTTTTGTTTCATGTGTGTAGATAGACCAAGGGTTTTAAGATTAAAATAAATCTACAACGAGATCCATCGATAATTCAACATCCAAAATTTTATAGACAAGATCACATAGGAACATCAAAGAAAACTCAGAAAGCTCAGATCTTTGTGACCAATTTGGATAATAGCAACAGGAGTGGATAATAACACCAAACCCCAAAGTGTCCTATTTTTGATACTCCTATCTTTTTTTTGAATGAAATACAGATTTAGGTTTTGTGACATCTTCTCATTCTTGCATAATAGTTTTTAGCCTTTGAAATAGTCATCTCAGTCTGGTTTTCTAGATAAGTTACTTCTTTTCCCTATGTAATTGATTTGATCAAATTGATATCAATCCATATTTTACTATATTTAATTACATTTTCTCCCTTACCCTAGACCCTTTATTATTTAGGAACTAAACCCTAGTTTCTCAAAAATAATAAAACATTTGGTGAACCTGACTTACTTCAAACAAATCTAAAACCCTAAGTACCCTTAGGGTTTTTCCTTCATATTTTTGTGAAAAAATTCAATTTCATATTTTTTATTTTTGTATAAATTTTTGAGTATTAATTTTATTCAAATTTATTTTATAATTTAAATTATTGAAATAATTTTCAAAAATTCTAAAACCTCAACCCAAAACCCTAGATTTCTAAACTAGGTCCTTAAACCCCAAGCCTTCAATCCTTACCATTTTTAGATAAAAATTTTGGATTTTTTTAAAATTGTTTGGAGTGTCAAAAATATTTTCAAAATATCTATGTTAGTATTTATTCTTGCAAAAATTCAATTTTAAATTTTTTATTTTTGTATAATTTTTTTTGTGCATTTAATGTACATAATGTGAAGGGTATGATACAAACAAGCAAGATGTAGGTCATTATATAGACCGTATTAAGATGGACAATAATAGACCATTATATAGATCCATGGTTCATATCACACAACTATATTCAAGACATATATGTTGTCCATAATCCTATGAAAAAAAAACACTTTAGCAAACATAAGCGTGTTCAAGATTCATATAATCATCTCATGTTCAATATAGTAAGTGGGTCTCCATGATCCTTATATTATTAATTTGATAGAGTTATGAACAAAAATGAACACATTAGGTGTTTTTTAAGCCCACATGAAAGACTTATAATGGATGTTAAGTTAAGGGAATTAACATAACATTGAGAGAAACATAGTATAATGTTATCCACTACCTATGTTTGAATATTTCTATTATAAATAGGAAATTAAACATTATAAAGATCCTAAAATCATTTTAAAATAGGCATGCCATCAAGGTTTCAAGTAATAAATAATGATTATCATGTTGATTATACTATTATCACTAAATAACTGAGGAGTTTTATGTTAACTGTACTATTGACTACTTGAAAGAATTAATTATTAGTTAGGGCTAGTTTGTTTTATGTTGACTATATTTTTGATTTATTTGAGAAAATTTTAGTACTATAATATCCACCACCAATAAGTAAAAAAATTTTGCACACCCAAAACCTCAACACGTTGACAAGGTGATACTTAAAGAGTGCAAGAAAAAAAATTGACAATGTGCATCTTTACCCCACATTACATTAATAGGTTGTATATACCACTAATGAAAACTTTCAAATGGTAACATATACTAAGGTAATGAAGAATTTTCACCTTAAATTATTATCTTTACTATAATTCCAAAATTAAATAAATAACTTAAATGATAGAAACTCAATAGGGTGTACCATCAAACATAGTACAATGTTATCCACCATATATATTTGACTCTTTCCATTGGAAATAAGAAAATAAACATTATAAAGATCTTAAAATCATTTTAAATTATGCATACCATTAGGGGTTCAAGAAATCAATAACTATTCAATTGTTTTCCATGAGCCTTCTAGTATTAACTTGATTGAGTTATCAAGAAAAATGAACACAATCATTTTTTACAACCCACAAGAAACAATTATACATGCCCATCCTTCACATTAGCATAGTTATCACTAAATAATTGAGGAGTATTATGTTTATTATATTCTTGACTACTTTAAGGAATTAATGGTTAGTTAGGGCTAGTTTATTTTATGTTGACTATATTTTTGATTGCTTTGAGAGAAATTTTGTACTAAATTATCCACCGCCTATGAGGATGTAGTAATATGTTATCCACCACCAATAAGTGAAAAATGTTGGCATTCCCACAACCTAAACACTTTGACAAGGTGATCCTTAAAGAGTGCAAGCCAAAAAAAAATTGACAGTGTGCATCTTTACCCCACATTACATTAACAAGTTGCATATACTACTAGTGAAAACATTCAAATGGTAACATATACTAGGGTATTAAAGAATTGTCTCCTTAAATTATTATCTTTACTATAATTCCAAAATTAAATAAATAACTTGAATGATATAAATTCAACAAGGTGTATTGTTAAACACCTCACATCTCATGCATCTTACTTATCATAGCTAAACACTATTGACACAAAACTCCAACTATGCCCCCAAAACATGTTTGTCCTTCAAACAACCATCTCAAAAGGGTATATTTCTTTAGTTTGCATAATACACTGGGATTTGTTTTATGTTGACTGTATTATTGCCTACTTGAAATAATTAATGATTAGTTAGGGTATAATCATTCATTCAACACATAATTTACTGAATACTTTAGGTAATTATAATATGTTACATATAATTGAGTGAATTCATATGAATTAAATGCATAGTCACTATTGGATATGCTACATATAAAGGAATTTAAATTCTATACCTTTTTATTATTGATAAAAACTATTCACACAAAATTCTAACTCTATCCCCAAAACATTAATTACTTGAAGCAGTCAATAATACAACTAATGTGTAACAATCCCACTGGGCACTAACTAGAAATAGGTGAATTTTTTTATTAAACACATATATTATATATATATTATGCCATGAGAATATAAGTAGTGATCATACAAAATACTCTAAGTATGATAACTATAAATAAGCACGTGATATTTAAACAATAACTAATCACTATCAACATATGGAACACATCATAATACAAACATAAAAATTAATTACAAATAGCCAACTACTGTTGGTATAAACACAACTGCTACTATCAATCCATGGTAAACAAGTACTTATAATTCTTTATGATAAAGTTTTTTATAATAAATACAATTTACATAAATAAGATACATGGCTTCATAGATCACAAGTTCCTTAGACTCTCTATTATCTAAGGAAATCTCAAGTGTCATCTCAAAAGGTAGTACTGCTATGGGGAGGGAGAGCATCATCCGAGCACTTTTCCACACCAACCATAGACCAACGATCCCTTGCACTAATCCCATCAGAAAATGGCCCGAGTAGATAGTGATAGCAAGGGAATCTAGAGAGATAAGCAAGTACCCATGTGTTGTATGATTTCTAAAACTAAACATGAAGTGTATCATAGAAAACCTATTATATTGCAAGATATCACACAAACTTGTAAATCATACTCATGAAATGATAATGTCTCACTAAATGTACTTTGGCCCAAACTTCAATAATAAATAATAATAATGATCTATAGATCAATCAAAATTCATACACACCACTTGATCGAATTGCCTTCATCTAACATTATGATGCTAGTAAGCCAATGAAGTTCATCTAACTCCTTACTCAGTATCAGCAATGCGAGATTGGTCAAACATATTTTAACCATAAGATTCATATAATTTATATCATATTAGCACACACATCACATAATATGTTAAACATAGGAGTAATCACAATATACATTTATTTCATCAAATGTTTGAATGAATATTACATTATTATCTATCCTATACTGAAAATAATCACTACAGTTTATACCATCCAGGTAAAATACACATTTAACCGCAGATTCCAACTACCACATTTAGTTTCCAAACATACTACACCTTATGATAACCCATATTACCATAGTCTAGTATTCTAAGACATAACTACTAGTTTCCCAAAATAATTAATATAAATCAATCTTAAATACTTGAAAACACAATCTTATATTCAAGTAACTAGATATAACAAAAAAAAGTCATAGTTTCCATCAAACACATAATATTTTATCCTATCATTCGTTATACTCTCAAGGGTTGTATGTATGCATACGTAAAGTCCTACTAACTATCACAAAACATGTTATTCATAGCAATAACTAACATGCATACATTTAATCAATCAAATCTAGGTGTGAGTCTAGACATAACAATTACAATATGTACCATCTGGGTATATCATACATTTATATTTTAGTACTCTATGACATACCATAATATCATAGATCTTAGTTTATGAACACAAATACACCATTACAAATAACCAGTCCTACAATTCTATGAAATAATTGATCCATCATAATACATAATAATCTAGCAACTACGGGTTTATACCATTTGGGTATACCTTATGTTTAAACTACATATTACTAAAACTTATAGATACACATTGTTGTCCCCCCAAAAAAGCACTCATTTTTGGAACAACATTTGAACTATTTTGGTCCTATAGACCAAAATTGTCTCTTCCCTTTCCGAAATTTGTCCTGGGCATTGAAATTCCTCATTTTTCAAACTTCTCAGGAATCTACGAACTCTGCAGGCTTGAATCTTTGGACTCTACAGGCCAAGTTCAATGGGCTTTACAGGTTGATTTCTACAGACTTGGTTCAAAGGCTTCTGCAGGTGGGTTCAATAAAAAGAATCACTTTCCAACACTTAGTCATTTTCAGGATTGGTTTAACACCTTGGTTCAATCAAAAATGTCCATCGGCAAGCATTTAAGCAAAAGAGGCTTGAACCATTGAACCACTTTGGTTCAAAGGTTCAACGGGTTCAAGGTTCAATAGGTTCAAAGGCGGGTTCAAACAAATGG
>JARHVA010004749.1:990000-995000 GCA_037957365.1 Torreya grandis
GTCATCCAAGTACCCTGCCACATTCAAACCTACAAATCCATGTAGTGAAGACCTTAACCCTGCATAACATGAATCTCTTCTGCTGGTCCCTCTCAAATACCTGAGAATCCGCCTTCCCCGAATTGGCTCCAAACTCTCTGACAACTCCCACTGCTTGGGAAAACTTAGGTCTACACTCGACCTCATGTGATTTCGAACATTGTTCTAAGCTCAGCTTGAACTGTCCAGCCCTTGATGTGCTTACTGGTTCTGCATCCTGCGTATTGAACCCCACCAACACCTTCTTCACATCAGCTCCCACTGGAGACAAAATATCTCCATGTCTCTTATGCCAAAAAAATTTGTTGCTCCCAAATTCTTCATGACATACCTCTGAACTAACCTTACCCTTAGCTCAACAACTCCCTATATGTACGAACCTGATCCAAGCATACCATCCACATACATTAATAGGATAATGTCACGACCATCATTCACCCTGGTAAGACAAACATAATGATTACATTGACATTGACTAAAGCCCTGCTTTGTCATCCACCTGTCAAAACCTGTACCACTATCCTGCAGCTTCCTCAAGACCATATATCCTGGCCTTCTGTCTCACGTATCCATCCACTCTCTTCTTTAACCTAGGAATCCATCCATCTTTCAGTGCTTTCATCCCTGCTGGAAACTCTACCCAATCTCCTGCTTGGTTCTCTTCTGAAGAATTCATGCCATGCTCCCACTATTTCCTGGATTCTACCTGCATTGCCTCTTCATGTCTTCCTGGTTCTTGACCATCAGTAAGCAACAAGCAAGAAGGTGAACAATGAATATGAGGTCCACTTACCCTTTCAGTCCTCCATATGGGCATTTGATACTCCTTGACAGCTTGTTATCCGCCCAACATCCGTTCTAGTGACCGATCTCGGCCATCTCCCAATCTGCACCCGACCGACGTCTGTTCCCTACGAATGACCCTGTCTAACGACATCGGTTCCCTGACCAACACCGGTGTCCCTTCTATCGACGTCGGTTCCTATATGACCGACGTCGGTTCCTGCTACCCGACACCACCGAATCTATTGATCTGCACATGACCGACGTCGGTGCCTATCTGATCGACGTCGGTTCCTATTTCCCGATGCTGATACTTGTGTTTGCTTGTGAGTGATGAATTTTTACCCGTGAGCTCCTTTTGGATCAAACTCTTGTCCATATTATCAAAGTCCTGCTCAGAATAATTCAATCCCCTCAGCTGATCTCTGTCTGTCATCTCCTCTATGAACACCAAGGCTTTCCAGTTCTTAAGTTTGTCAAAGATATCTATCTTTTGCTTAAGAACATGCATTCCTTTCTTACATATGTAACCAAGCCTACAAAGCCACATCTCTGCAACAAAAAGTGAATCAGTAATATAAGTAGATAGATAAAGGATACCTACTTTCTTACCACCGTCTAATTCAAGTGCATCCGTTGTGAGAGTTACTGTGCATCTCTCATCACCTAACTTTTCTAAAGAAATTAGACTCATCTCCAAGACTGGTACCTACATGACCTCATTCAACACCCGTGTGTTATCTGTCTGTAATTTTAGCTTCACTTCCCCTTTGCCAACCATTTGACAAGGCTCACCAGCTCCTAAATAAATCTCTCCAAAGTCTCCAAAGACATACCCATGAAAAGATGCTTTATTTTAGGCTACATGGAAAGAGGAAACAGAATCTATAGACCAAGATTCTACTTTATCCAGAGCAACCTGTGCAACAACACCTGCAACATCTGCTTCTACACGCTGATCTTCTACTGACCAACAATCTTCCTTTACCTGCTCTTTCTTTCCATCAATCTGACCATTCATGCTATTCAGTTTCTCCATTCGTAGCTTACTTTCTTCTGCCATTGCTATACTCTCACTCAATCTGAAACCTCTGAGAGTGACCTGTAATCAACAAACACTAACCAGATCTTAACCACCTGTTAGTCAACCCAACCAAAAGCTCTGATACCAACTGTCAGGATCCTACTGCCCACTAAGGGCACACTTGATTACCTTTGTATTAGCAACTAAACACGGAATTTGACCAGAATGAATAAGTAACTAGAAATATAAAACAACACAGGATATGAGAGACAATACCCAATTGTATTAATAATCATCCAGAAGAAAATACAATAAAGAAGATGCCACACTTCTTCTTCCCACACCTCTAGAGCTCCCACACTTCTAGGGTTCACCTATAATTCTCCTTCAACACTTCACTCTCTCAATCACGGTCACAACAATCAACTCCAATACAAAGTTGTTGTTCACCTCCACCAGTCAGTAATAATGCTTCCAGTACACCAAGTACACAACCGTACTCTAAGTAGATCTTCCCTTCTCTTGCTGCCACCTCCAAGTCAACAGACCTTACTTACCATGTAGATATCTCTACAACCTGAAGAACCCTTGTCCTTGCCTCACCAAGTCCTCATGATTCTTCAACCAGTACCTCGGTGGATCTCCTAGTAGAACTTGCACAACCTGCAACTCTCCCTGATCATACACACTCAGCACCCCTTTGGAACTAGGAGGAACACACCTTGCTCTCTTCCCTCTAAAAGAGCTAATATTTGCTCTCTTACTCTCTAGCACACTTTTACAATACAGCCCATGAGTCTATTATATAGATCTCATACATACAATAATTAGACCCTAATTACAATAATTACACATGCAACTCAAGACTATAATTAGCCTCTTAACATGCAAACAACCAGTTCATTAACAAACTATTTGTCAACTCACAGTTCTGAAACTGCACAGGCGACTGACGTCGGTCCCTGTCTGCCTGGAGGTGACCGACGTCAACCAATCTTGACTGATGTCAGCAGCTTCCTATCTCTCTCCTGACTGACGTTGGTTGGCCTGACCGATGCCAGTGTCTGTGACACTTCAGCAACTCCTCCTGTTCACATCCTGGTGAAGCTTTTAACTCCACAACCTAACAATCTCCCACTTGGAGATAAATAGCTACACCTATACCTGTACCTATACCTTCATCTAATTTATTTACTGGCTTGTATCCCTCTTCAAGCTCAATCCTAAAGACCAACCAACACACAACCTGTGGTGCACCTCCTGTCATCTAATTACCCTGCCACATCCGAACCTACAAATCCATGTAGTGAAGACCTTGACCCTGAATAACATGAATCCTTGTTGTTGGTCCCTCTCAAATACCTGAGAATCCACGTTCCCTGAATTGGCTCCAAACTCTCTGACAACTCCCACTGCTTGGGAAAACTCAGGTCTACACTCGACCTATGTGATTTTGAACATTGTTCTAAGCTCAGCTTGAACTGTCCAGCCCTTGGTGTGCTTACTGTTTCTGCATCCTGCGTATTGAACCCCACCAACACCTTCTTCACATCAGCTCCCACTGGAGACAAAAAATATCCATGTCTCTTATGCCAAAGAATTACACTACTCCCAAATTCTTCATAACATACCTCTTAACTAACCTTACCCTTAGCTCAGCAACTCCCTGTATGTACGAACCTGCTCCAAGCATACCATCCACATACAGTAATAGGATAATGTCACGAACATCATCCACCCTGGTAAGACAAATATAATGATTACACTGACATTGACTAAAGCCCTGCTTTGTCATCCACTTGTCAAAACCTGTACCACTATCCTAAAACTTCTTCAAGACCATATATCCTGGCCTTTCGTCTCACATATCCATCCACTCTCTTCTTTAACCTAGGAATCCATCTGTCTTTCAGTGCTTTCATCCCCGCTAACAACTCTACCAAATCTCTCACTTGGTTCTCTTCTAAAGAATTCATGCCATGCTCCCACTATTTTTTGGATTCTACCTGCATTGCCTCTTCACGTCTTCCTAGTTCTTGACCATCAGTAAGCAACAAGTAAGAAGGTGAACAAGGAATATGAGGTCCACTTACCCTTTCAATCCTCCATATGGGTGTTTGAGACTCCTTGATAGCTTGCTGTTCTCCCAACATCTGTTTCAGTGACCGATCTCAGCCATCTCCCAAACTGCACCCGACCGACATCCGTTCCCTGTGACTGACCCTGTCTGCCGACGTCAATTCCCTAACCAACACCAGTGTCCATTATGCCGACATTGGTTCCTGTATGACCGATGTCAGTTCCTGCTGCCCGACACCACTGACTCTACTGATCTACACATGACCGATGTCGGTGCCTGTTTGGTCGACGTCGGTTCCTGTTGCCCAATGCCGGTAATTGTGTTCACGTGTGAGTGATGACTTTTTACCTGTGAGCTCTTCTTGGATCAAACTCTTGTCCATATTATCATAGCCCTGCTCAGAATAATTCAATCCCCTCAGCTGATTTTGTCTGTCATCTCCTCCATGAACACCAAGGCTTTCAAGTTCTTAAGTTTGTCAAAGATATTTGTCTTCTGCTTAAGAACATGCATTCCCTTCTTACATATGTAACCAAGCCTACAAAGCCACATCTCTACAACAGAAGGGGAATTAGTAATATAAGTAGATAGATAAAGGATACCTACTTTCTTACCACCATCTAATTCAAGTGCATCTGCTATGAGAGTTACTATGCATCTCTCATCCCCTAACTTTCCTAAAGTAATTAGACTCATCTCCAAGACTGGTACCTGGATGACCTCATTCAACACTCGTGTGTTATCTATCTGCAATTTCAGCTTCACTTCCCCTTTGCCAACCATTTGACAAGGCTCACCAGCTCCTAAATAAATCTCTCCAAAGTCTCCAAAGACATACCCATGAAAAGATGCTCTATTTCGAGCTGCATGGAAAGAGCCAACAGAATCTATAGACTAAAATTCTACTTTATCCAGAGCAACCTGTGCAACAACACCTACAACATCTGCTTCTACACACTAATCTTCTACTGACCAACAATTTTCCTTTACCTGCTCTTTCTTTCCATCAATCTGACCATTCGTGATATTCAGTTTATCCATTCGTAGCTTACTTTCTTCTACCATTGCTATAAT